>JAKTRQ010000012.1:0-249373 GCA_030579775.1 Starmerella cellae
GCTCCGGCGTCGATCCGGCGTGCGGCTGCGCGAGCTTCGTGAGGAAGTCTGCGTCGTGGCGTGACGGCTTCGCGGCCGGCTCGGGCGCGCGCCGCGGGTGGATTGAGAAGCTCGGCTTCTTCGACTGCGTGTAGCTCTCCGTGTACGACGGCGAGAACGGCCCGTGCGGCGCTGAGCCGTTCCGGACGCGGACGCGCCATTTTGACTGCTGCGGCATCATTCTGCCATCCGTCTGCGGCGGTCCCGGCGGCTGCGACGAGTCGGGCATGAGTGGCGCCATCTACAGGAGCAGCTGAGCAGAGACTGCAGAAGGGGGATGGCTACAGGAAGATAAGTTGGTTTTGTGTGGATTTCTCACACAGGGGGGGCGTGGGGTCCACGAAAGTGCGAGCCACGGTTGCGGTGTATTTTCCAATGCACCGGAGAAGGCCAGATCCCGGTAGAGAGTTCGGGTTCGCGCCTAGTAGCGTCAAGGGGATACCGCAGAAGCTTGGGGTAAAAAAGCGTACTGTTTTGCAAATACGGGTGGGATACAGCCGGAAAGGGTTGGGCGGATAGACGTGGGGCGCCAGGGTCCGGAGCCCTGAGCGTCGTGGGAGATTTCCCATATTAGGCAGGCGACAAAATAACTTTTACCCAATGTGTGCGACAACTCCATAATTTCGATCGGGCCAGGGTCAGTTCGCTTATGTAAGGTAAGACTTTGAGGTTTCATACTACATGCTGACCAACTGCTAGGGAATAACAACTAGAGAGTAACAACTAGGGAAATAATCACTGCTAGGAAAATAATCGCACACTCTGCTTTGAGGGCGCAGCGATTTTTTCTTCTGCTGGCTGCAACGCAACAATATGTAATAATGCTAGTCTCTCATTTGGTTAGTTCAGAAATGAGCAGAACGGGCACGGTAGGCCCTTTCCTATTTAGATACCGTCTTGCCTTGCTTCGTTTTTCTTGCTAAACTCAACTGTGGCCATCCAGTGTATTACATAATCTAGACTCTAAACACACGTATAGAACCGAAAAAGCCTGGCATCGGGTGGAAAATATGTGGAGAGCTTCCATAAATTAGTTAAGTATTTATTCCAGTCTGTTTCCATACGCCTGCAGCGAAACCGTATTCGTCCAGATTGAGCAGCGCACTGATCTCAAAGAAGGTTAAAATGTGCAAGTCACGAGATCTTTTGTGCATCACACTAGTACCCAAGCCTTAGTGAATATGTCTAAGTGAGCGTTGACTAACTGCCAAAAAAAAGTAGTACGCAGAGATCTACTAAATATTTAATTCTATTGTCTACCACTTAGCGGATTGAATGCGCTGTAGCTGAAAATGTTCAGCGTAGATGCAAGGTACAGGATACTGACATGAAACCTTAACGATGCAGGCCCTGACCCAGCCTTTAGTCTGACATCTTCCCAGCCATACTTCCTGTCACTTCTACAGCCATAGCTCCCAGCCTAGCTCCAGCCGAGCTCCCAGCCATAACACCCACCTCGCTCACTTCCATAGAGAGCAGTTAGGTAAACCCTCCACCAATTATCAGCGCGCTATAATAAATTGCAAACTCCCCCGGTTTGGCAACACAGTACAGACAGATGCTCAGAGTCACGTCCCGCATTGCCAAGCAGTCTGTGAACCAGATCCAGCCGCGCCGCTTCGCCCACGGCCACGGCGTCCACTACGGCCCCGCCGAGCCGGCCGGCGCGTACTTCAAGTGGATCGCCGTCATCGGCGGCTTTGTCGGTCTTTTGACGTACGACCGGTTCTACAGCGACCGCGCGATCACGAAATTGATCACACCCGAGACGGACACGGCGGCGATCGAGCGCCAGCGCGAGAAGTTTGCGGACCGCCAGATCCAGGAGCAGGACCGCAACATCGAGCTGCTTTTCCCGAGACAGCGCACGACGCATCTGACGAACTTCTCGCCAAGCCCTGTCCCCGGCGGATCTCACCGCGAAAAGCATACGAACAACGTTCTAGACACCGAGACGCTCGGCGAGCGCCGACCAAGAGCGTAACTTGGGGAGCCCATCTCTGATCTTTAGATGCACATCATGCAAAATAACAAAAAACACATAGAAACTATAATTGTTTGCGTACATATTGGAATACGATTTCCGTTTGTTTGGAAACGAAATCAAACACTCCCAAACAGCTGAAAGAGTTTATGCCATCTGTCAATGTTGAGGACATTTGGTCAGTAGATCGGGCGGATCAACCACTGAATAACTTAAATTATTTATCCGAGTGAATCGATTTTGGTCCAGAAGCAACCTTAACGTGCGGCGTGATCCAACGGTGAAGACAGAGGAATTTCGATCATATGCGATGATGCATTCAAAGAGCGCTTATGTACTGTTATGTACGTCTGCTGATATGTACGTCTGATGTATGTCTGGTGTTATGTACGTCTGCCGGTCTTGCTGGAATTACCGTAATGTCTTGCTAATGGTTCCGGCTTGCTAGGTTTATTTGGCTTGGCAGGTTTGCCCGCTATACTAGCTGCGTTTAGACTTGCCGGCACAAACTCGGCCGCGCGCGAAATTAGTCAAAGATTAGTGCGAGCAATTAAACCCTATCTCGAAATTGCAGTTCAGACTTTCTTAATTGTCGAGACTCCTCCACCACCACCCTGGAACGTGCATACCCACGCTCTCGATGCCCAAGCCATAGAGCATATACGGCAGTTACAGAGGAATGGAGACAGATTCCGCGATTAGGGTAGCAGTGGTCTGGTCTAAAAAAAACGCAAGCGCACTGCGCTTGGGAGAGACATCGACCCTCTGCCTCCAGGTGTTATAATATATCTATCATATCTATCTACTTTAGTGCAAGCGTGCATAACTAGTGTGGGTGCATTATTTTAACAACCACCCGGGCCAAGACCAACTCCACACCCTCTTTTTGAACCCATACTAAAGTGGCAGCAGCGTCACCCTTATTTCTGGCCACCTCCCTCTCTAGACACCGAAAAAAAACCAGAACTAGCTTGCGAACCATTTTGTCCTTTTCCCCGACTGCACCCCCGTTCGTCAATTGACTGGTTTCTAATCTCCGAGCGGAAATGGGCCAGGTGAACTCTACGCCAGCGGTGGCAGCGCCGTACACGGTGGACGCGAAGCGGTTCTGCGTCCAGAAGTTCGAGTGCTGTCTCAATGAGGGCGACCAAACGAGCACGGCCCCGCACCTCGCGCCCGCAAGCTCGACGGTGCTGCTAAGCGCCGAGTACAGCAAGCCGGCGCAGCGCCTCACGGCGCAGCGTGGCGACCGCCGGCCCCTCACGTTCGTGCAGGACCCGGAGTCGTCCGAAATCATTCTGCAGCTGCCGTACCAGCCGTCGCTGACGCTGCGCTTCTGCCTATCCGTGGCGCTGATCCCCGGCAACGAGCAGCACCGCCTCGTGTTTCAGCACGCCGCGACGCACGCCGAGCTGCAGCACGTCGTCGCGACGCGCGCGGCCGGCAGCTGCGTCGAGGTCGGCACGTGGACGGAGCCGCGGCACCCCGTCATCGAGAAGCTGGACTTCCTGTTTGTGTGGGACGCGGCCGAGGACCGGCCGGGCGGCCAGCCCGTGCACTTTGCGTTCTTCTTCGACGGCCAGGCGGCGAACCACCAATCGGCGCCGCGGCTCGCCGCGGGCGCGGCCGTCTGGGTCAGCGAGCGGCCGTCCACGGAGCTCGCGCTGCTGTACGAGCCGCAGACGCCGATCGTGCCTACAAACCCCGTGATGGTACCCAGAGGGTCTCCGGCGGGCCTCATCACGCCCGTCGCCAGCTCGCCGCCGCAAATTCGCAGCGAACAGATGGGATCCCAGAATATACAAAGTTCTCAAGGTGCTGCTCTAAGCAATCAAAGCGCCCAGAGTGGATCCCTTCAAGGTGCTCAAAGTAGTCAAGGTGGGGCCCAACTAAGCACATCGAGCGGCTCAATTTCGTTAAGAAGACGCAGCGAGAAAGAGAAGTCCGAGCCCAGCATGCCCTACGGCATGCCGCTGCCGACGAAGGCGCTGCCGCTCGCGCAGCGGCCCGGCCCGGAGCACGTCTTCCTGCCCGAAGACGGCCCGCGCTTCCGCAGCGCGCTCGTGAACATGGAACGCCGCGTGCCGACGCTGCGCGCGCGCATCAAGCAGCTGCTGAAACGCACGCTCATGTCGCGCGAGCGCCTCGAGGCGCTGATTGAGGCGGACCAGTGGCTTGCGTCGTCCATGCAGGAGGCGGCGCGCTACGAGTGCCCGAGCTTCAAGCCCATCGCCGACTGGTTCAGCCGCAGCAGCGAGGGCGGGCTCAGCTCGATCCAGCGCCAGCGCAAGGTCACGCTCAACGAGCTCACGACCAGGCTGATCGAGCCGCTGCAGCGGTTCTACGAGTACGACATCAAGGCGTTCGAGCAGCGCAAGCGCGAGTTCGAGGAGGAGAGCAACCAGTTCTACAGCTGGACGTCGCGGTACCTCGCGAACCGCAAGGACGGCTGGCGCGGCAAGGTCGCCGAGGCGGCGGACGTGAAGTTCAGCATGAAGAAGCGCGCGTTCGACGTCGCGCGGTTTGACTACTTTAACTACATGAACGAGCTTACTATCGGGCTGAAGCAGCAGATCCTCGTGCAGCTCATGGCGCTCGCCGCGCAGTCGCTCACAGACTCGCACATCGCACTCGGCAGCGAGATGTCCAGCCGCACGCAGCCGCGCGTCGACGCCGTCGTCGAGGACATCAAGCGCGCCGCGCGCGAGTGGGAGGCCTACCGCCTCGAGAACATCCAGTACCGCAAGAAGCTGACGGAACACTTCGCGAACGACGCAGAGCGCGTCGCAAAATGCAACCGCCAGGGCTCGCCAGAACTAACTAATTCGGGTGGTGGTGGTGCATCCTCAGCAAACAGCGCACCGGGACACTCTCCAACGGGACCGAAAAACTACAAGGAGGGGCTGCTATGGGCGTCGAGCCGCCCAGAGGGCCACCAGGAATCGCAGGTCACAAACAAGCAGGCGCTCCAGAACCTGAAGTGGCACAAGTACTGGGTCGTGCTCGACGGCAGCTCGCTGCGCGAGTACACGAACTGGAAGCAGAGCGTCGTCGAGATGCACAACGAGCCGATCAATTTATTGGTGGCCGGCGTGCGCGAGGCGCGCAGCAATGATCGGCGGTTCTGCTTCGAGGTCGTCACGCCGCAGTACAAGCGCGTTTATCAGGCGACGTCCGAGGACGACGTGCGCGCGTGGATCGCCGCCATCAACAAGTCCATCTCGACGCTGCTCGAGGCCTCGGACGACCAGCAGTTGTCGCCAATCCGCGAGCACGAGCCCGACTCAATTGGGTCGCCAACCACCTCGGGGGCCGCGAATCTGCTCCACGCCTTGACCGCGGCCACTGCGAGCCCTAATAGTAATACCGATAATAATGGCAGCGGCAGTGGTAGCGGTAGCGGTAGTGGTAATGGGACTGGCAGTGGGACGGGTGCTGGGACTGGTAATGGCAGTGGGACTAGAACTGGTACTGGCAGTGGTCCTAGTCCCAGTACCGGTGGTAGCGGTAGTGGTTGTGGGACCGGCAGTGGCACCGGCAGTGGCACCGGCGCTATTAGTAACAACACTGCGAATACGACGGGCAGCAGCGCTGCTCCTGGTCCCAGCGATCACGCCGGCAATGGCAATCCCACGCATGTGAGTAACGTCCATGCGAACCCTAGTAATAATGCTAATGCCGCCGTTGTGAATGTCGCGGTTCCGAAGTCCATTCATCCGACACCCACCATTGATATGGCCATCAATAGTGGGCTCTCCAAAAAAACCGCGGGATACACCACTTCAGGCGCCGCGGGTAGGAACGGCTCAAACGAGTCGCTCGACAAGAAGAACCACAGCCACCACCATAATGAAGACCGCCTCGACAAACTGGCGAGCACATTTTCGATAAAGGGCAGCAGCAGTGGCCAGCGCTCGGATCGGCCAAGGGTTCCGCCCATTAACACCGCGCTGTCTCACAGTAACAAACCAATCTCTCCCTCGGTCCCCTTGAGCAGCCCGCACCTAAATTACGAGCCGCCCCAAGACGATCTAATTCGCGCCGTTTACCGTGAGCCCAGCAATCGCATCTGTGCCGAATGCAAGTCCACGCAGAACGTCGAATGGGTCTCCATTAATTTATTGGTCGTCATCTGTATCGAATGTTCGGGTGCGCACCGATCTCTGGGTTCCCATATTTCGAAAGTGCGCAGCTTGACTCTGGATACAGGGGCGTTCACGCCGAGCCTCAAGGCCGCGCTGTTCTCCGTATCGAACGAAGTTATTAATAGCATCTGGGAAGCGAAGCTCCCACCCAACCATAACTTCCCATCCGATTCATCCGGCCAGGCCCGTAAAAAGTTTGTGACCGAAAAATACGTCGAGAAACAGTTCATCAAAGAGCTGGAGAAACCCAACTCTGTTTTGCGAAGAGCCATTAAAGAACAAGATATCCCCCTAATATGCGCTGCCCTGGCTTCGCGCGCTAATCCGAACGGTGTCAGCGATGCTGATGAACCCATGCTGATCCACGCACTGAGATCAGCCGCACCCTCCGATAAGACTTTCCCGGCGGCAGAGGTCCTCATCAAAAACGGCGCCTCTGTGCCGCCTCTAGGTGTGTACACGGGTCTTAGCCAAAATGCAGAAAATTATCTTGCCAGCAAGCAGAGTGCTGTATGACCCCATTGGACCCCATTGGTGATGGTGGTGCAGTATTTTCAAGAGCACACATACAACACGCAACTAATTTTATTTGTAATGACTTTTAATTTTTTTTTCTGGTAATCCTTTCGGTAATATTCGAGACCACAGCGGAAAAAGGCGATTCTCGGAGCAAACGGCAAAAAAATATGACCTGAAACAAATAGCCTGAAACAAATGACCTAAAAAAACACATATCACGGCTGTATCATATTATAATATAATATTCTATTGATAATGCAATGTAAAGCTGTGGTTTTTCTTTACCGCAATCTCTTATCGAGTTCTCTAATTATAGATTTTGAAAATTATTCAGATCCGCCTCTTCCAGGATGCAGTTTGCAGATTTGTGCATTGATAGAAAATGCTGGGATGCTGCGCCTGTGCAGTACGCAAACCTACTTTCCTGATCCGTCTCATGGTGGACGTTTTGGGCTACTGTTTTCCCCACCTTCATATTGAATTCGGCCCTGCCTGGGTTTTGGGGTAAGGTTAGCTGATTAAGCCAATGGAAATTTCAACTTGACATGGGAAAAATGATGTCATGACCATGCGGTACGAATTCTATATTCTATATTCGAGATATGAATTATGATGGGTACACATGTCTATTATTCTTAATTTGACTGAAAAAATTGGTTGTGGATAAGTGATTTAAGGCATCGCTCTTTGTTCAGGCTGCTACTGCCCTTTCTCGTACTAACAGCTGCTTATTCTCTTCCCCATCTGCTGGAGAGAGGTGTGCGCGATCACGTGCCTGCTCTGGTCGTTGCTGGGATATGGTCTTGCCGACCACCTTTCCACAGGTAAGTGCTGAGTCAGCAAGCAAAAATGCTGGGCTTACTTGTTTAGAAGTAAATATGCGATGAGGGCGACAGCATGCCTCATATGCTACGTGCTGCCGGCCGCGTCGCATCTAGATATCATGTTCTAAAAATAACCCAGCCAGAGACTGCTTGTGATGGAAAAAACGTGAGGCGCCGAAATTCGTGACTCGATTTAATGCTCTTCCCACTCATGTATAATTCCGGCGAGCTCATCGGCCTCAGAGGCCACTATCCGCTCGTACCGATGGCGGCATTTAGCATTGTTTACCTACAATTTTTCTAGTTCAACCCTCCGGATGGTCCCCTCGGCCCTGCAGGATGCCGCGTTTGGACCGTGCCCTGAGTGGCTGACACACCCCAAGCCACGACATTAATAAATTGTCAACAAATCCCACTACGCCCTTCTTTTCTTCCCTCCACACCCCACCACGAAGTATTGAGCAAACACCACGTTCGTTTGTACAAATAGTCACATATACAAATGCTTGCCAATAGTGTTTTGCTCGCCGCGTCGGCGCTCATGGCTGTCACGCTCGCCGACAGTAACAACAACAGTAACAACAACAAGGCCTGTTCATCCCACCTGAACGCTACGAGCCAATCGGACCTCGACAAGATTGCCGGCTGCTCCACCTTCGATGCGAACCTCGACATCGGTGGTGACGCGGGCGTCCTCACCCTCAACGGTGTCAAGAACATCACCGGTAACCTCAACATCATCGACAGCAGCGAGCTCACGAGCTTCAGCGCGCCGGACCTCGCTACCATCGACGGCACGCTTGACCTCGAGCAGCTCACGATTCTCGACACTTTGTCCATGCCGAAACTCGCTAACTTGGGCGGTATCAAGCTGGTCACCCTCCCTGCTCTTCAGGAGCTTCAGTTCAACAACGGTGTACAGAACGCTAAGGATATCCTTGTTTCTGACACCGCTCTGAAGTCGCTTGAGGGCTTGAACCTCTCGAGCGTCGAGACCTTCGAGGTCAACAACAACAAGAACATCGACGACATCTCCGTCGATGCTACTACCATTAGCAAGTCGCTCGATGTTTCCTTCAACGCGGCTAAGGTGAACGTGAGCTTCCCTAACTTGAAGTGGGTTACCAATGCCACCTTCCGTTACTGCTCGTCCGTTGATATGCCCAACTTGGAGAAGGTCAACAACTCGCTCGGTTTCATCAACAACACGCTGTACAGCATTAAGCTCGACAAGCTCCAGACCGTTGGCTCGTTGACTCTCGACTCGAACTCCGAGCTGCGCAACGCCTCCTTCAGCAACCTCACCACCATCAACGGTGGCTTCGTCATTGCCAACAACTCCAAGCTTCACGGTATCTTCGGCTTCCCGCAGTTGGAGAAGGTCACCGGTGCTGTTGACTTCGAAGGTAACTTGACCACGGCCTCTCTGCCTAAGCTTGACGAGGTCGACGGTGGTGTGTACATTGACAGCAGCGGTGTCTTTAACTGCTCTGTCTTCGATGAGGCCCACAAGAACGGTGACTTCCACGGTGACAAGTACGTCTGCAAGGGTGCTTCCACCACTGTCTCCACCACATTGTCCTCTGGTTCCAAGACTGCCACCGGCAGCAGCGGCAACAATGCTGCCAACTCTGGCTCTGCCTCTGCCACCTCCGACAGCGGTTCTTCTGCTGCCTCTACGAAGTCCAAGTCCAAGTCTAAGAACGACGGTGTCGCTCTTTCTGTCGGTGGCTCTAGCTTCGTCGGTCTCATTGCTGCCGCTGTCTTCGAGCTTCTCTAAGCGAGCATATTTGACATGGTAGCTTTAGCTTGAGAGAAAGCGGAAGAGATCAAAAATTATCAAGAAAAAAATTAAAAAAATCCATCCCAGAAACTGTCATCATTAATTACGCACCGAGGGAACAGACTTTATCATAATAATAACTTCGTTGGTGTTCTAAACGTAAACTCTATATAATTAGCATTTTATTTCGAAACTGTCTTTTCTCCTTCACCGCTGTGCGGCTCGTTCTTAGCGCCGGAAATCTCCGCTGGTGGTCGTGCTGGTGGTGATGGTTGTACTGCTCGAAAGATGGTATAAATGGTGCTTCAGAACGTACTCAGCCACGGCTTTCGGCACCGTCTGTTGCAGATTCTCTATTGAACGGCGCGCGTAACTCGAGCTGACCCCGTCCGTGTCGTCCGTGGCCATGTGAAGAATGATCCGGTCCGTGAACGGGCGCAGCAGCGGGGACGAATTCAGGTACTCGACCTGCGTTGTCGACGTGCCGATCTCGGGCATCTGCGTCATTGAGTCCTGGTTCCGAGTCAGGACGAGGACGTGGCAGTCTCGGAAGAAGTCGGAGAGCAGCTTCTCCAGCGGGGCCTGGTAATAGCGGGGATCGGCCACGCGCACGAGCGTGTCGAACCCCATGGCGAAGACGATGTTCACATCGCGGAAATGCTGCTTCAGAATTTTGGACTTCTCCACAAAAATCGGCTGCGATATTAGTGCCAACCCTGCTTTCGGATCGTTGGTGAACTCTGTTTCGATCATCAATTTCATCATGTTGACTCGGTCTTGCAATTGCTCTACAGCGACTCGCGGTTTGTCGGCATTGCCGATACCCAGCATGAACACAAGGTAGCAGTCGGGGAACGAGTCTCTGCACAATCGCGCGAGCTTCACATGGGCGAGATTCGGCGGATTGAATGACGCATCTAGAAAACAGACATTAGACCCACTCGGGATATTGAGATCTGTCCAGAAATCGCGCGAACTCGAGATGAATTGAGATACGCTCATGTGCCGATCGGTCAACCACAAAGCCGGCGCTCCTCTGCTAATATTACCCTTTATACTCGTGCTCAATGTAGTGTTGCGATTAGGGTCGAGTTACCAGAATAAAGCGGGCTCTCCTAAAAAAAGCCGCATTACTCTGATCCACCTAGTGGCTCCTCTCACATAGTAGTGGCTCCCACCTAGTGGCTCCCATTATCTTAACCAATTATCTATTCAATCACTATGCACTGGGATAGTGCCACCACTTTCAACACGAGTTGCTCAGTTAGTACCTTATGCGAAATGTTTTGCTAGATTGGGTTCACTTTGGTTGTTCAAAAATTAATTAATAAATAACAGAAAAATTGTAGTCAAGTAAGCTCTTCGTACAGTTCTTCGAGAACATACTCTATTTTCGTGCGAGCCCAAATGATTGACATTTGCGGCCATACGCTGCGCACACCAAGATTGATCCAATGCTGCACCTTTTGGCTCACGTCCGTGGAATCAAACACCAGTAACAGATCACGAATCAATGTGTCGGATTCGGGAACCACATTCACCTGGAATCCACCGGGAATCATCTCATCAACAAGCATGGATTTGAGTTGTGGTGACAGAAGTCCCCAGTCCGCGAGCTGGCCAATGCGGTACTGCGCACTCAATCGGATCAAAGATATTATTCGATGCCACAGCCGTGGCTGGCCTCTATATTTGAATTCTGACAATAATATTGGTGCAAAATACGGCCGGCTAACGCTGACGATGTAATTGTTGACGTTGAACAGCTCGGCGAGACGCGAGTACGGAGATTGTCGAGGTGGCACAAATGTTTTGTGGTTTGCGGGGAAAAAGTGGCCAGTATCCGGATGCCGACAAACGCGACCCTCATAGTCCTTCACAAGCAAAGTCACATTGTAGTGGCCTGGCAGGATATTAGACCCAATTGAGGCTAAAACCGCGGATCTGATAATAACCTTTGGCGTTGTCAAATAGTTGTAAAACATCCCGTTTGTATCCCCCTCTCGGAGCACAAGGATATTCAACACAATGCCCGATCTCAAGTAGGCTTCTTCAAATGTCAATGTGCCAAGGTGGGCAGACACAAATTCGAAGAACATCAGGACCTCTTTCGAGAACAGCGTGCGATGCACATGCTCGACTGCTGTGCCGAGATCTCCGCCAGTGGCCAAATCTGTATATGGTAGGATCGATTGGCTGATATTTGCAATAGAATCAGCTATATCTGTGGGGGGCAGGCTCGATATATAAGCGGCGACTATGGCGCCAACACTTGCTCCGCAAACAACTGACGGTAGCAACTGATGTTCTAGCAGCGACTTCACTACTCCTAAATGACACAGCCCAAAAACAGAGCCTCCATGCAAAACAAGCGCTGTACGTCCATAACTCTGTCGTGCATTCCTGAAAAAGGTGCGCAATTCCATTCGGTAGTCGGTCGGTTTCGTGAAAGCCACACTACTCAGATACTCTAGCGAGTCCTCGACGCTGTTAATGTAGTCCTCAATCAGTGTCTTCGTCCCAGCATACGCACGCGTGTATAGCTCCGAAGTGGCAATGCTTCCCATATTGCGAATCAATCCAGATCGGACGACCTCTTTCAGATCATCCACCTTGTTCTGACGGCGCAATTGCTCGAGCTTGAAGACGAGAAGCGCAATGAGCCGGTAGTCATAGTCGGAACTAGCAGGATCCGTACGCCACACATCGTTACCCTCAGAATGATCGAGTCGTAACGCGATATCGTGCCATTCCTCATAGTTACTGGCCTTGCTCAATTGAGCTTTTAATGTCTGCTTTTCATTGGGGTTCGTAAAATATTGCAGGAATCGCGGCTGCCAGTATTGATAGACGTCATTTGCGAATTCCATGGCCGTGTTGAATAAGTTAGGTAGAGCTTGGAAAAGAGATGTTGTCTCCATTCAATTGCCAGTGGTTTCAATCTATTTTTTTCTTCACTGGTTTGCAACTAGTCATGCATCACGATGTGCTAAAGGGATGCGAAGAATGTGCAGGCTGCTACAAATACCGCTCTTTGGAAGGGGGGTTTATCACCAAGGCAGAGTGGTGTAGGTGGGGTAAAAGAAGGTAGATATCCGCTATCTCTGAACCTTGGCACTGTAAAGAACACACATGGTTTAGGGTGGTCTGCAAGAAACTGCAAGTTAATTATCGGCTCTTACTTTCATATTATTAATGATAACATAATTAATCTGGAAAATGTGGGGTGAAACCTTACTGAGAATCTCAGTCATCCTGAATAAGGTCCCAAATACTTTCACAAAGTCTGAGAAATTTAGCTTTTTTTTCCGCTTTGCGCTCAGAGGCCGCAGAGATATCAGACTTCGTTGTCCGCCGTGACGCATAATCATTATCCGGAGTCCTATGGCTAGCTGAAGTATAGAGAGGCCGGTCAGAATCTAAAGGACTTCCTAGATTATTCAATTTTGTTATGTTTTTAGGAGTCAATTGGCAGAATTCCGAGGGGTGCGAGGCACCTTTAGTGTGAGAGCTTGTCGAGGGGCTGATGCTTTGCTTTTCCTCGCCTGGCAAAAAGGAGGATTTAAGAGAAGGAAGAACAAATCGCGATTGAATGTGTGACAACTTGTGCGAGACGTAAGGTGCAGGTGATATCTGTGGTAAGTGCATGTGCTTTGTTTTGCCAGGGGTCGCAAGGTCCTCTTCTTTATCAGAATCTGCATCAGAATGTGTCAGATCGCTCTTCTCCATTTCGCTGACACTGCGTTTCTGTGAGAGTAAAGGGATAGCTGAGTAAGGTCCACTGAACTGACGTTCACGACGAAGGGCTGCAACATCCAATGGTTTCGGAACATGACTCCGTCTTGCACTGAATGATCTGGAATTAGGTGATGGGCTTCCTTCTGAGAGACCGACCATTCCTGTCCTTTCCCCTACTTTAAGGTGTGGATTACACTCAGTCGACGATGACGGCGGTGTGACAAGTCCGAGCGATGCCATATGCGTAAATGTTGGATCAGTGGCACTGTGCGATCTCTTGAAATCATATCTGTTGAGACTAGGGATTGGATCAGCATGCTGTGATGCATTGCGCTTGAATTCTTTTTGCGTGTGGTGCGTGTGTGTGATTTTATCGTTTTGTACGCTTTTCGCATCCTCTTCATTGAGGAGGCTTTTCAGATGACCAGATATCCCAGATGGGAGCTTCTGAGCTGGTGTTCTTGAAAATATATCTCTTCGTTCTGAAGACATTGAGTTGCTGATTTAGAATGAAAGAAGTACAATACAGTAGACACAGTGATTAGCCTTGAAGGTATAAAAGCACTGGTTTGTACTGAGCACCGGTATTGTGTCACGTTATGAGATAATTTAGTTTTGCGTTTCCCATCTAAAGCGCATGAAAAGTTTAGGGCTAAAATTGTATTTTGACGATCTATATTCGAAAGCAGCATCTGACTTCTGTGCATGGTGCATACATCAATGTACACATGAACCACAAAGTTTCCATGTGCATTCCATAATTAGATAGGGCTGATTGTTGTTCAACATATCATCGAAAATCAAAAAGCACCAAGACATCTTGAAATTGTTGGCTTTAGCTAAGGACCATTAAACCCTTTTTATTAGCGTAGGCCTAAATTTGACTAAAATGTTAATAGGCAAACCTAGCCAGCGAAGCCTTAGCTGGAAAACGCGGGCGTTAGATAAGAGACTCGTGCATATGCAGGATATAAGGGTTTATGTTAACGGTGTCCACCGTGTTTATAAGGGACGACTGAGTTTATTCCACGATAGAAGCGAATTGTATAGAATCAATCTCTCTTTTACATAAAGTATCGAAGTGTAGCGAAATCTTGTGAACTAGATTTTTTGCAGCTGACTTAATATGTTCACACGGATGTTTGATCTAAATATAGATGTAGCACGCAAGCATACGCAATACAAGAAACGCTAGTCAGGTAAATATAATAGGATCTTAAAAAAATTTATAAAATCAAAAATTATGCAGTACACATAAGCAATCTGACTGGATCCCTCTCCATGATTTAAATCAGCAGCCAAATTGGCAGCATGCATAACGATTATCCCGAATGCGATTTTCCTATGACTCATGCAGAACAAACCTTGTAGCAAAGAAAAAAAAATATAGTCCATTGATGTTTTAAGTGGGTTCAAATTTCTAACGGTAGATTTGGAAAGGAGATTCCTAGCTTTATGACCGGTGTTGTGATCATATTTCAAAAAGATATTACCACTCCTTAGCAGAAAGCGTGACTATTTTGCCAGAAATGGCTTGAAATTGCTATTATGCCAATCAAGCTTTCATAAATTTCCTATAGGACTCATAGTATCCCTTTAATAATTTATATGATCGTCACTTTTGATATTTGTTTCCGTTCGACTTGTCCTCAATCGCATGCTTTTTCATATGTACGCATAAGCACACACGTATGAGACAATTCGGGATGATTCATTCTCTGGCTAACTCGATCTTTACTCCAAGGTCTTTTTCGCTTCCACGAAGATAGCCAATTCAATCTATATAAAAACATAAACATAAATAAGTTGACTATTTGTATTGAGCCATAGAAAGGTTTCTGCTCGCAGCAGCTATTAAATATATATTATACCCTATGCGGTATTCATTTCCTACCCAGCTATTCACAACACTCTATGGAATCATTCACGTGATGTATAAATCACTGCTCCAGCAATAAGACGTATACCTTTCCTGAGCTAACCATCTCTTATCAATCGGGTGTGACAACGGGGGCCACTAGATTCCACACGAGGGCATAGCAATGTTTCGGAGTCCTGTATTTGAAGATATCAGGAGCAGCATCCACTCCAAGCCCATTCCATGGAAGGGACTCAATCGTGCAAAAGTTGTGACTGAGGAAGAAGGACAAAGCTTCGAAAGCTTAGGCCGGCTCAACAATGCGGAAAGATATGAACGGGTGCGGGCTGATGCAGCAAAGTACGCAGACATTGTTCATCAGTTGCTGTCCAAGGATATCCGAGATGACTTGGTAAAGTATTTGCTTCTGTTTGTGGTTGAATATGGTGACGCTATTGATAGTTTCGCGCACGCATTGGCTGTAAACTCCCAAAGTTTCTCATTGTTTACCTCATTTTTCGACTCGAACGATGAACAGATCAACGTATTGGCTGCTATTGCCATCAGTATCCTGGCAACCTCTGATGTGACTGCTCCGGTTGAGACGATAGAGTCGTTATACAAGTTCACCATCCAGCATCTTTTGCTGACGACTAACTCAGACGTTAATTATAAGGATCTTGGTTCACAAGTCCTATACGTTGTTTTACAGAACAATAATTATCGCACGATTTTCAGATCATACGAGGCGGAGGCGATCCCTGCTGTGCTTGCCTTGGTAGCCTCTGCGCCTTTACAGGTTCAATATACTAGTCTTCTTGTGCTATGGATTCTATCGTTTGACAAGGAGAGTGCTTCTCGATTTGTGAGTGAATTCAGCGTAATTTCAGTGACACTAGACACGGCAAAGTCTGCATTGAAAGAAAAGATCGTGCGGGTGAGTTTGGCTATTCTAGCAAATCTCATTAAATTTGTTGGTAAACAGGCGATGCCCGTCCTCATTGCCGAAGGTGCGTTGGGAACAACCAACTTGCTAGCATCCAAGAAGTGGAATGATGAGGAGCTCGGTGAGGATTTGAAATATGTAAACAGTCACTTGGAAAATGCGTTCCAAAGCATGACAACGTTTGAAGAATACGAGTCAGAGCTGAAGGCTCGCAGATTGAGATGGACTCCAGTTCACAGAAATCGCGCTTTCTGGATTGAAAATATTGATGCTTTCAAAGAGCACGATTGGAAGGTTCTTAAAGAAGTCATTAATCTGGCTTCGGAGTCTGAGGACAGTGTGACTTTGGCCGTAGCCTGTCATGATATAGCAGCGATTGTAGAACAGGCTCCAGAGGCTTCTCACATAGTGACCACATGCGGTGGCAAGGTAAGATTGATGGAACTTATAGCGAACAAAGATACCGAAGTGAGGTATGAGGCCTTGAAGGCAACGCAGCGAATGTTAGCTCATATCTTCGCTTAGTGATGAATAAATCTTTCTTCCTTAAAATGAAGTTGGAAAAAATGATAATATGTCTTTATTATTTGCATAATGTATAAATATCAGAAGTGAAATCGGATTCAAATGAGACTATCAACTTGCTTTGAGCTGGTAAAGTCACCGAAATCATCAACACTGTCACTGCTAGGGATAGATTTAGAAACCGGTTGAGCCTTAAGCGGAGTCGGCTGCATCACAGACATGAAAGCCGAATTCGAATTAGGTGCCGTTTTATTTGACGGCACAAGCGGCGCCATCATCGGCGCTGTGAATGCGCTCGTGTTGTTTGTAGTAGTAGACTCTGTACGCGCAACCGGTTTCATTGTTTGTACTGATGCTGCAGTAATAGCAGGTTTCTGAGGCGTTAAGGTAGTACTCACCGGGGGCGGTAGAATTGCTGGTGTCTTCGGCAGAGGCTGTGACTTTTTGATTTGCTTTGCAGTCTTTGAGAGGGGAAGGACAGGTTTGGTCGAAAGCAATCCAGACGGCCCTGACTCGAGGGGATCAAATTCAAAAGAACTGATATTATTTTCTTTCACGATTTGATCAGATGGTTCTTCTGCTGCTTCTTCCTCCTGTTTGTCGACAACAGGTGTCGTGGTAGTACTAATTGCTGCACCAGACAGGTCGATCGCCGCACCTCCTGACTCGTTCAGCCAGTCGTCTTCATCTTGAGGTTTGTTATTCGCAAGAATCTTCAATTGAGATTTCTTGACGGTATCGATTTGCTCTTGAATGATGTTCATTGTAGAGACGAACTGATCGGTCGTGAAATCCTTGTCCAGTGCCAAATCCAGCAAATGAGGTAATGCGAGAGTGAAGATCTGTTGCGAACTGAGGCGTGGCGAGAGCGTCTTCCATAATACTGCAACAGCCATAACAACATTAGGATCCCGTGTTTTCATCGCTTGCAGGGCAGGAATTAATCTATCAGCTATAAGAGCCTTTGAAACACCACGTTCAACCAAAACACGCAAGCATTCCGTTGCTGCAACTTTGACAACCCGTGCCGGCGTGGCTGCAAAGCAATCAATGACCGTCGGGAAAAGTAGTTGCTCCGTTTTGGGAACCGTGAGATTCTTAGCGTAATTCTCACTCTTTTTCAGAATCTGGGTTTGAAGACTTACATGCTGGGCGTCATGGTGCTTCAAAGCATCAACGAGTAATGGTAGAACAGATTTAGAAAAGTCTTTGTCGCTTGTCAGTTTCGCCATGATCTCTATATTTGTAGCTACACTTTCCTGAAAGGGCAAGTAGGTGGCAAGACTACTGAAAAGTGGCAAAACCTGGTCGCTGAATGAA
The DNA here is from genome assembly GCA_030579775.1 of Starmerella cellae. Lineage (NCBI taxonomy): Eukaryota > Fungi > Ascomycota > Dipodascomycetes > Dipodascales > Trichomonascaceae > Starmerella > Starmerella cellae. The sequence continues at coordinate 17,682 of JAKTRQ010000012.1, forward strand.
AGGGAGCTCATATCATGTGCGGCAGTGAATAGAGTGTTTCCCATCAGTTGACCAGTGGACGGCTCCCGTGGCCCGGAAAGCTCAGCTACTGCAAATTTAACAATCTTACGCAGACGCATCTGCTTTGGAAACTTTGTCAATAGGCCCTGTAAGTGCTTCAAAAACGCAACTTTTTCCTCAAGCGGTTTAGCTGCATATTCATCAATTCCTTTTAGAGCTTTGATTAGTGGATTCTGCAAAAAGTCGGTAGTTTCAAAGATCTCCAAAGTGATTCGACCCTCGTAGTTATCACTAAAGAGTGATTCCAGATATGGTCTCAATTTAACGGGAAACTTAGAGGCTTGCGTAGAAAGGCGTGATCGGAATAATGAATATTCTTCGCGATATGCGTTTGGATTTCCTCTCGTCTTCAAGGGACTGCTTCGCATATAGAGAGTATACAGAACAGCCGCTATTCCCCAGACATCACTAGCAGGAGCCACGGTCTGATGCAGGACAATCTCTGGAGCCAAGTAATCATACGGAGGGTGCATGAACCGAGGCAATCTCGTATCTCTTTGAGGCAGATAGTAGCTGCCGGGAGCGAACTCTTCAAACTTTGTCAAAAACTCAAATCCCATAAGCTTCCAATCGCCTTGTGAATCAACAGTTATACTCTCAGGTGTGACATTCATATGCACCATTCCTACACTCGTGTGCAGGAATTTCAGAGCCTGAATAATCGATGTAAGGCCACGGACGACAGAAAGCTCATCCAGATCGGATTCATGCAAGTCCTCTACAGTGGATACGAGTCTCTCAGTCACGAACGTTAGTGTTCCCTTTCCAGATTCTAAAGGTTCAACAATACGTACTACTGATGGGTGCCTGATCTTAGTGAGCTCATGGACACCTCGCATTGCGAAGTCCTTGATTTCTTCCCAAGCCGGCTGGCGAAGATCGACACCATTCCGGCTCATAAGCCTGGCAATCGTCTTCTTGCTTAAAACTAAGACACTGACAGGCTCATTGGTGCTCTTGTTTTTCGCATCGTAGACGCTCCAGCATCCTGTAGAAAATTGGGGTGCAGACTGTACCGTGTACTTGTTATAGATATTGGAGGAAAATGATTTCAGGAAACTTATCATTGTTCACAACAATTTCGCAAATCCACGTCTCAATGTCCGAAAAATCTAAAACAAACACGTTTAAGTCACAGATCTCGCCTCACTCTGAACTAAAGTCCCGAAACTGATAACTTGAACTCAAAATGGGCGTCGGGGAAAAGATACCCAAAATGCACGGCTCGACTACTTGTTCCAACGACATTTACTGAACCCTAAACACAATAAACTTGTCAATCAATACGTAGCGTGAATAGAAATGAAACTATATTTGTCCATAGGCGCTTATCCCTACATTGAAGCTCGTCAGCACATGTATGTGAAGATGTGATTTGCCTAAATCAGTTAAAATTAAAAATATAAACTACGAAGTTAGATATTATTTTTCAAAATTTTTTCAATAGTAAAAAAAAGTAGCATTAATAAATATGTGGATATAGATATGTGGATGTTTACGACACACGCACTCGCTTTTTATCCGGCTCTTCTACAGAGGAGTTCTTTCGGCCTGTGTTCGTACCATCACCACCTGCAGCCGGCGAGGTTCCTTCATCATTGTTCAAGAAGTCGTCGACATTGAAATGCTCATCATTGTCGAGATTCTGCTTGGCAAGCCAGTCCTGGATATTCTGCAGCGACGTTCCATTCGACTGTATCTCGCGCGTGATTTGTTCGAGCTCTTGGCTAGTGAGTGACGGCATGCTGTCCGGTGCACTGAGATCTCCCAATTCGGGGAATAGTTGGGCGGGGTCCTCAATCGGCCTCGAGTCCGCAGGCACCTCCTGCAACTGAGGGCTTTCATAAGGTGAGATGCGATTAGAAGCGTTCGGGTAGTTCGGCAAGTCGGGAGGAGAGTTAGCAGCCGCCGCCGGAATAGCCAAGGGCGTTCCGCTTCTGGCGTTGACGTTGTTCACGCGGTTCGGCGTTGCCCGTACAAGCTGATTATTTGCGTTCGGTTCGGGTTCGACCCAGTAAGGTGAGTTACTGAGACGTCGGCTGTTCGTCAGCGCTAAGCTGTTTGCTGCAGTGTTCGTGTTCGCAGCTCCACGCGGATTCGTATTTCGGATCGGAGGATTACTTGTCTCCGTCGTGTCTACCGGCGTTGCTCGCGAGTGCTGACTCACAATACTGGGTCGGCCGGAAGTGTACGATGCCGGGGTGCCGGGGCTGGCGCCGTTCATAATTGTGCTGCCGGGGGTGCTGGCCTCCTCGATCTGGTGCTGCAGCTGCTCGATTTCGCGCAGGTCGTGGATTCCGGAGTCGAAATGCGGCTGCTGAGAAGCTGGTAGTAAGTTGAGGTAATGCTGGGAATGTGATGTGCCATTTCCACCCTGCATCATGATTTCGTTCATAGGGTCGTTCAGATCGAGAATCTTGGACTGATTCCCGTAGATGGTGGCCAAGAAGCGTAGTATTCTGCCCAGGACCTGGCTGTGTTTGTCGTACCGTTCTCTTGTTTGATAGTACTCTGTCCACAGCAGCTCGTTGTCCTTGCGCATTCTGCCCAAATCCTCGCCAATCGCGTGCTGTCGATTCTTGATCTGCTCGAGCTCGTTAAGTATAGCCTGCAAGTTCTTGCTGCTTTCGCTTTTCGTCGAAGCGTCTTCCTTTTCGGCACCATTCGTGCCTGAGTTCTGTGACGCATTGTTATGCGAGGCACTCGCCGTCGGTTTGTGTCCTTTGTTTCGCACAATGTCCTTCAGCAGCTCCGGCTGGCCCTGTATAAAGTTCGGGTTCGCAAACTGCCAATGCTCCTCATTACTCTGCATTGTTCCTGCACTCAAGTCCTGGACTTTGTGCCACCCATACATGTTTAGCTGACGTACAAAGCTGGTGAATCGCTTATGCTTGAAGTAGTACGGCAACAGCTGCTTCTCGAATCCTTCGCGATCCACAATGAGAATCGATTTACCACCGGGGACCCACCGAATATACTGGTGGTTCGCAGGATTGTTCACTATTAGCCACACTTTGTTCACGAATGGAGCATTCGCCATGGGTCCTGATTCCATATCCTCATCGAGCTCTGCATTTTGGGCTCCTTGAGGAGGCGAAACCTCTTGCGCCGTAGCTCCCTCGTTTGAATCGTTGGATGCAGTTTCCGGAGAGCTCGACTGTGCTGCAGAACGCACAGGAGTGGATTCCTTCTTTAATTGGCGCTTGTCCTCATTGGACTGCATCGAGATGGGGTCCAGATTTCAATTCTAGTACGGTATGAATCCGCTTCTTGAGGTTCAAGGCGGGCTTTGTTGTCGATTTTTACGCTGGAAGGGCGGACTAAATGCGAACGAGGTCAGGTCAACATTCTGCCGAATTAAGGGCTAGGGTTCTCAGTCGATTCAAGCAACGGTAAAGCGTTTGGCATTCAGAGTATCCCGTCACCCCCTGCTAGCAATGCAGCTTATAAGGCGGACTCATGTAATCACCGCTTTAATTTTTTTAAATACCTAAGAACAAGGGGAGTGATTAATCGGCCCATTATATCTGCAATGGGATAGGAAACTATACAGGAAATACACTCAGCAACCAGTAGATCAAGGCTAATTAAGAAGAAGCTTTCTTTTTATGCTTTTTCGTTCAATAAGTATGTGATGATGACCTCTTATCAACTTTGGTGAATTCTATGAGCCTAAGTTATACCATCTTTCGGGACTGAGCTAACATCTCTTTTCAGTTGTTTTAATAAATCCTAAGAATAGTTAATTGTCTATATACAGACCATATATGCGCTAGGGTGTTACTACTACTGTCTTGGATTGCGCGATCAATAAATAATGGAGGGACCCGCTTCGAACCACGCTGGGCGCATGCATGTCGAAAATCATATTAGGGTTTCCAGCGAGCATGTTGGCCGACAAAAAACATGGAGTTTAATCAGCGCTGCTGCAGATATGAAGACGCCAACGGTCATTGAAAGTGATAACGATGACCGGGGGCCTGTGGGGTCGAAACAGTGAGTATTTGAATCACGTTCTTAGAAAACAACGCATCTTGCGACCCACCTCGCCAATGAAAAATGTAAGCGTGAAAACCTCAGATTAATTAATGTCATTGAAGTGATCTGAAATAATATAATTTTCATTTTTCTAGATGATAACAGAGATCTTCTGATAGAAATCATTCACAAAAACCTGAGCACTCAGAAATTAGACACAAAAAAAGCATCAACAACTCATAGCAATTTAACGTGTAAAGATGACAATGCCCATAGTTAAAGCAGTGTAATTGCGACATAGATATGAACAAACCTTCAGAAATAGATTTTTTCACTTTTATCAATGCTTCTTCATAAGGTTTTATGATGTTGACAACATCTTCGCTTCATGGAGCTTAGATGGCTTTTCTGACCTCTTGACCCAGCTCCTGAAGTGCAGCTTGATATTTCTCCTCATTAACTTCAGGCTCAACAGAGTCTTCTGCAATCGTGGATGTACGCCCAATTGAGGATTGAATCTCCCAGAAGTGCTTGATGTCATATCCAGGCGAGGCCAATGTCCAAGCATGGCCTTCGGCACCAGCACGTGCTGTACGTCCAACTCGATGGACATACTCGCGTGCACCTAGAGGAACATCATAATTAATCACATAGTCAATATGCATATCAATACCTCGAGCGATGAGATCTGTACAAACAAGGACGCCTGAAGTCTGATCAGCGAAATCGCGTAGTATGCGCCGTCTATCCTGAGGTCGCATCTCACCTGAGCATTGTTTGGCATCCAATTCCTGGCCGTACACCATGTTGGCAACCAGATTGATCAATCTTGCCAGACGGGCCGCCGCCTCATTAGATTTTACAAATACGATCACTCGGCCCTGACACTGTAATAACTGATCAGTGAGAGCCAGAGGCTTATCTGCGAGACTTCGTACTTTAACAAGACGCTCCAAGAGATGGTATGGTAATGCAAACTCATCCTTTCCATTAAGTTCTGCAGTACCCACAACAAAAAGTTGCGGAGGTCTGGGCTGACCAGTACCACTGACTTGCAAGTCATTGAGTTTTGAAGGGTCTCGTGTTAATGTGGCACTAAAAATCAATCTTTGAACACCTCTTGTCCAGATATCATTATTGGGTTTAGTAGGGAGCGGTAAAGCTTCTTTCAGCTTAGCTGTCCAGTTCTGGAACGACTGTCCCACTAATCTATCTGCTTCATCAACTACAAGCAATTGGACATCTTTAAGCAGGTCCGGTCTCAATGTCAAATGCTCAACAAGACGGCCTGGAGCACTGATAAGTACATCTGGTATCTCCTGGTCGAGCAATTGTTGTTCTTTCGTTACTGTACGATCCGTCTTCAGAGACATAACTCTCAACGGAGTATTAGTACTGAGCTGTTCAAGGACATGATGGACCTGCTGAATTAGTACTTTGGTTGGAAGTAAGATAAGCGCTCTGATACGAGCCACACGGCGGGATCGCAATAAATCTACGATTGGCACTGTATATGCCAGTGTTTTACCTGAACCCGTGAAACTGTTGATTAGAATGGGGGGCAACGGATCTGGACTTAATGAATGCTGACTCTTCAATACAGCAGGAATCACAGCACATTGAACAGCGAATGCTTCGTTCATACCAAGCTCAGCTAGTCGCTTACAGGTAATATTTGTAACTCCAAGGTCGCTAAAAGGTTCTCTCTTTTCAGGATCAATGAATTGAGGTTTCACTGGCCATTCCAGCTCTGGCTTTTGTAAATCAGATTCAACTGCATCCGGCTGTGGAAGAGATACAAGTCCTTGGGCTTGCACAATGTCTTCTTCTTTCACATTGAAAGGTGACGATTTAGACTCATTCTGTGATTCTTCTGATTTTTGAGCTTCGAGTCTAGCTTGAGTCTTTTTGAATCGCTCTAGAACCGTGGAAATCACGGGCTCACCAGTCTCAATCGACATTTATATTGCCCAATTGATCTATTTACAAAAAAATTCGGATCTCATTATGGGTTGTGTAGTCTCCTTACCCATACCAAATTTCAAGATACGCCCGAGAATAACACAGGAGTTTAAAGCTTGGACATTGTGTTAATATGAAATTAGCTTTTTCCAGTAGTATTGCATGTAATAATATTTTATATCAATTCTTCGATCAACGGTGCATATTGCTGTGTGACACAGTAATTAATATTGAGATGTAAGTGGTCGTAGTAGTAATTCAGGAAGAGGTGCAGAGGAATGTCATCGATTAGCTAAAAATCATTTCACATCGGCACCCCACCACTTCTTTTCAACCATCACAAAATGAGAGCCACGCCGGCCGTCTTTAAGCGCTCTGCATGGAAAGTTCCTCATATCGTTCCGTTGCCACTGAAGGAGGCGCGAGAGAAAAAGACACCCATACGGACTGACGCTCGCGCTTGTACGATTCTCCCGAGTTTCGTCGGTCTCACTTTCCAAATTCACAACGGTCGAGCCTATCACCAGGTTGAGATCAATGAGAACATGGTAGGAATGAAGCTGGGTGCCTTCGCACCTACACGCATTCGCCATGTGTTTGGCAAAAAGAAATAACCTATTGATCTGTACATATCCAAATCCATATGCTCAGCTGAGCTCATTGCCTAATAAATTTGTCACATTTTAGGGAGACTCGTCATTAACAAAATTTTGACGACGCTGGTAATTAATATATTACATTTTTTGTGGATATTCTATACTATAAGTCTGATGTTTGAAAATTGGTAGTCAAAAGCGACAAACATGGATGATGCGAAAGAAAAGGACTACCACTGTTTGTCAATGAATTCTATGGTCATTGCCTTCGCATTATGTCCTTTAACCTCTGTTCTCTTTGTTTCCCGGTGCGATCGATCCAGTCTGACCAATCACCCCATCCGCCAAGTCTGACCACTACGGCAGTAGCATTGTCATAAGTGCCGAGCATTCCGACATATGACAGAATTTCACTCGCCGCATCTTGAGGAGTTCCTCGCATGGACCCTCCTTTGACTGCTCTCTGAATCACGATGTCACAAACCTCCTGATCGCTGGCACGATCAGTGACTCCGTCACTCATGAGCACAACAAATGCCTCTTTTCCAGGGAGCCGACCGCGATTGGGACCAATCTGATATTCAGTCAGCTCTGGTTCTGCTGAGATGCCCCGGGATTTTCCCTGAAAATCGCCAAATGAGCGGGTGTTCATGTACTGGAGAAACCTCTGAATTCCATCAGAAGTCGTATTGAAACCTGCAGAATACCGGGCCAATCGGTCACTTTCCATTGGCGAGTCTGCATGGTGCACTGTAGTCAGGTTCAACACATTGCCGGTGTTGTCACATATGAGTGCTCGGGTATCGCCGACCTGCGCAACAATCAAATTTGTCTCTACTCCGGGCTCCCAGTATTGAGCTGTTGGATCAATGGTATAAAAATATGTAGACGTGCACGTAGATCCCGTCAGTTCGTCTTCCGAAAGTTCTTGGAAATCGGCGGCTAAATACGCCAATGGCAGTCTAACCGCCATGTCATCATAAACGGATCTCTCAAACAGTTTCAAAGTGGCTGAATTCAGAATGCGAGCCGACCTCCAATACCCTCCGAATTTGCTTCGATATCTCTCGGGGAGAGACTGGCTCAATTCCTCGAGATCTGCAGACTCGACATATTTGCCGAGGTTATTTTGTAAAAAGGCCGAGCACTTGTCTCCACCGTGTCCATCGAAAACAGCAGCACTAAAAACTTGTTGCTCTTTGCCTTGGATCGGTAGACTCAGAAACCCGAGGCTGTACCGATCCTCGTTGTACTTCATCATGTTCCGAGTTGTCGCATGACCAATGAAATGGGGTACCTTGGTACTGTCGATTTTGATGATGCCTTGTTTTGTAGGGACATGGTAGAAATTACTGACGTTCCGGGTTTGCGGACCAATTCGCAGCCGACTTTTGGCTGAACAGCATCGCCACGCTCCAATTGACCGACGAATATGATAGACCTGAGAACGCTGGCGCGCCTGCATTCATGGTTCCTCAGCAATTGAACGCAGCGAGTCGGCTATAGTTTTACTGTCAACTTCCGAGAAACGTCAAACAATCTTTGGCCGTTTCTGACGAGTTATCTGAGCAGACAGACTTAGAATGTGGAACAAGGTAGTCTACTAGAAGTACACGATAGCAGCAGAATGATAAACAATGTTTTTTAATATGTGTTGCTGGGTTGGGTCAATGCGATCTGCATTAACAGGAACAAGAAATTCAGGCTGTGGTAGGACAGTGATAACGATTTAACGATTAAACATCAAGTACAAGAAGTTTACACGATTTGCCGACTATATTCTTTCATTCAATCAGTTGTTTGTTTGTATTAAATTTGACCCCAGAAATCTGGTTTTTAATTGCATTCAGTCCGGCTTTTGCATTTAAAAAAAGGTTAAAGAGAACAGGGGACCGGGGATTTCATGTTAAAATCGCCAACAAAGTCATTTCCTCGCAGAATATTATGAATATATTTCATAAAGGGTAATTTGAGAAAAACTACTTATTCGTGACATTAGTTCGCCGTCCGAAAATATATTCCGGAAATATATATATGGACATGTATATATAATGTGAGGATTTATGGAACTGATATAGAAACTTTGTTCTCTTCGTGAAAATAAAATAAAACGAAGATTGGTGGTCAGGACATATATATGTGTTTCCCCGAGATATTTCCTGTTTCAGCTACCATCCCTCATGTGATGGGATGATGATATGTTGTTGATAAAAGATCATCGCGGGCGCGGTGATACGTAAGGTAACACATGATACGTTTAGAGGTGATTATCGCAGCAGCCACCCTCCCCTAGAACTTCACACCATCTAAGTCGCAATCACGTAGCACCAAGATGTCCACGGATTTGTGTCCTGTCTACGCACCCTTCTTCGGTGCCCTCGGCTGCACAGCCGCAATCGTTTTCGCCAACTTCGGTGCCAGTTACGGTACCGCCAAAGCTGGTGTTGGTGTCGTGGCCTCTGCCATTCAGAACCCTGATGGCATCATCAAGGGCGTTCTTCCGTGCGTCATGGCCGGTATCATCTCTATCTACGGTCTTGTCGTTTCTGTCTTGATTAGCTCTAATTTGGCACAGCAGCAATCTCTTTATACTGGCTTCATCCAGCTCGGTGCTGGCCTCTCTGTGGGTCTCTCTGGATTGGCTGCCGGCTTTGCTATCGGCATTGTTGGTGACGCCGGTGTCCGAGGCACGGCCCAGCAACCCAAACTCTTTGTCGGTATGGTTCTTATTCTCATTTTCGCTGAAGTTCTTGGTCTTTACGGCTTGATTGTTGCCCTTCTTCTAAACACTAAGGCCACTGATGCCGTATGCTCTTACAAATAGAAGAGATATTCCATGAGACCTAAAAATAGCTAAAGCATAGTTTAATATATGGTCATAAAATATTAAGAAATGCAACTATGGCGTCCTACTACGTTTTTATACTATTTATTCCGGTGCTTGTGCCTTCAGCCTACTGCTGGAGTGGAGATTGACCTCCATTACCTCTCTCATTAAGCTCGGCCATCAGCGTTTGCGGAGACTAGCCATAGGAAGTTATGGCTGGTGCCCAAGGCTGTAATGGTAAGGCTTATCACAGCGAGATATTGGGTGCTGACACACTGACTTAAGGCTGTAACACCCGATACGGTCCGTGTGTTCAATCAGGGCAAGGCACCTTTGAAAAAAATTAGAGGTATTCTTCGCTATAGAATATCAGAATAGGAAAATTACTTTCATTACACACATATTCTGTGAAAAATATTAATATTATAACTCAATCAAAATGAGTGCCCCTGACGCCCGTGCTTTTCCTCTTGCTGATGCTGCTACGACTCAGCAGATTTTGGACATTGTTCAGCAGGCTACCAATCTTCGTCAGTTGAAGAAGGGTGCTAACGAGGCCACCAAGACATTGAACCGTGGTATCTCAGAGTTCATCGTCATGGCTGCTGATGCCGAGCCGATCGAGATCGTTCTCCACCTTCCGTTGTTATGCGAAGACAAGAACGTTCCTTACGTGTTCGTTCCCTCTAAGATCGCTCTTGGCCGTGCCTGCGGTGTTTCGCGCCCTGTTGTCGCTGCCAGTGTCACCACTAACGACAGCTCTCAGATCAAGGAACAGGTTTACCAGTTGAAGGATAAGATCGAACGTCTTCTCATTTAAATTACTTAATTTATTCGGGCGATGACAGCAATGATGCGGGACAGAGCCAGAGCCTAACTAATTTTCCATATGACTTTTAGACAAATCATTGTACGATACCATTTTCCTTTACTTGAAATAATAGCATGATCAAATATATTGCAGAAAATGGTAAAAACGAGATTTCTCCCTGCTAAAAACAACAAAGTGATTTTTGTCATTTACGAAAAAGCAGCTTGGATCAAGCAAAGTTGCATAGGGTTTGGGCCAATATGCATAGCAAGTGCCGCACTCGAAATGCACAAAAGTATATAAATGAATTGAGCTACAATACATCTGTGATTGAGCCACGGAATTACGAAAGTTGTTTCCGATTATTCGTTCAAAAGCATTTCTGACGTGGACGCGCCGTTTTCCAGCGCTCACAACCCTCAGTTGCCTTTCTAGCGTCACACGCAGACTATACAGTACTGGTAGAATGGGCATCAAACGCGAGAATCCTGATAAATTGGCAAAAAATGATTATTTTTCTGATCCAGGATTGAAGCATCCCACGGTTGAAAGAGCACAGCAAATTGATGAAGATCCGCCCTATGAAATATTGAAATATTTGTTGAACAAAGATGCAAAATCTAAACCCCCCACTAAAACCGTTGTTCATTGGTTTCGAATGAAAGACTTACGTCTGGAAGACAACATTTCACTGAGCGCTGCTTCAAATCTGGTAGCTGAGAATCAGGATTCCCACATCCTGACATTACTCGTACTCCAACCAACAGAGTTTGATTTCCACGGTGTTGGTGATGCTAGACGCGCCTTTGTTGTGGACAACATCAGAGATATTAAGGCGCAGCTGGATAAATTGAATATTCCTTTGACCATCCTAGTCTCTAAATCACACGCAGACACGGCGAAAAAGTTACTTGAATTTGCGAAGTTGAATGAAGTCTCGGACCTGTATGCAAACTTTGAATACGAGCACGACGAAGTATACCGTGATATTAAAGTGGCACAGAAACTTCACGACAACTCAATTCGTTTCAAGCTCTTCCATGACCAGACTGTGACAGAACCCGGTTCTATAACAAATCACACTGGAGAACCGCGTAAAGTGTTCACGCCATTCTGGCATGACTGGATTCCAACCATCAATAAGAATCCCAAGAAATATTATCTTGATCTCAAGCCTGCACCTGACCAGCAGCAAAAAATTGAGGCCAAGTCAGAAGGTGATATCACAGTTGATAAACTCGATGAAGTCTTGAATGTCAATCGTGTGAATGTCGAGAAGATTTTGAAACTATGGCCTGTAGGTCATAAAGGGGCCCTGGAAAAGCTCGACCTATTCTTGAACAAAAAGGTCAAAGATTACGGAGATCTTCGATCCTTTCCTGCTGAGGACTGTACAAGCAGAATGTCACCTTACTTAGCTATTGGTGCTATTTCTGTTCGGGAAGTATTGGCTAAGGCACGGAAAGCCAATGGTGATAAAAATTTCGGTACTAGCAGCCACGGAGTCGATTCTTGGGTACGCGAAATAGCGTTTCGAGAGCACTATCGGCAAATGGTTGCTTGCGTGATGCCCCACATTGTCATGAACATGCCGTCTTCTCTGAAGCTTGCAAACGTCAGAAATGAGCACAATGAAGAGGCTTGGGAGCGTTGGTGTGAGGGTAAAACTGGAATGCCATTCATTGATGCTGGTATGAGACAGTTAAATACTGAAGGATATATGCACAATCGCTGTCGTATGAATGTGTCATCTTACCTTCGAATGAATTTATTAATTGATTTTCGTATGGGCCTGCGTTATTTCGCTAATAAACTCGTCGATTGGGATTGTTGTAATAACTGTTTTGGTTGGGATCCCAACTATACTGTTTTTAATCCTGTGATTCAAGGAGAAAAGTGCGACTCCGATGGTGTCTTTATCAAGAAGTGGGTCCCAGAGCTGAAAAATGTCAAAGGCAAGGCCATATTCGACCCCTATAACAGACTTTCGAAGACGGAGTTTGAGAAGCTTGGTTACCCAACTCCAATGATTGAGCAGCAGGAAGCTAAAGATCGTTCTAAGGCACGATTCAAGGAAGCAAGTGCAAAGCAGGTAAAAAATGAAACGTAGTCAAAATAATTTCTATGTAAATCAATGTAGCTGATCCTCTTTTCACCCACGAATGCAAAAAAAAATGATGAGAAAGAATTTTATGATATGCAACGTTTTCTGTAATGCTTAGCTGAACCAATCGTAGACTTTGTTCAACAGACCTTGTGATTCTTGGTTTGCAGGTTCAGATATTGATATTTCGGACGCCCCAGCTGAGTTAAAGCCTTGTAAGGACCTGCGTACTAGTTGACGTCCTTCTGATTCTGCAGCTAATGCTGGACCTCCAGTTTCTAAATCATCTGTATCACCAAAATAATCTAAGCCCAGACCAAATCCTAAATAATCTTTGACCAATTCATAGAAATTGAACAAGGTCAAGAGAATAGGAATCAAGATAAGACGCGGCAAGATCTGGTTAAAGTATTTACCCAGTGCTGTGAGGTTGATGAATTTACCTAAAAATTCTTGAAAAACTGTTTCTTGGGTGCCGTTGAGCATTAAGAAGTTGTAACTCAGCGGAACAGTGAGGCGCAAGGCGTAGGCAGCATAAAAGAGTAAGCTTGATGCATCAGTCTGCAGGGGAACAATTGCATACAAATTAAAGATGCGCATTGAGGTCAACGAAGTAATCACACAGAAACACATGTAGCCCAAAAACATTGCAGCGAGGATGAGTTTCAAAGCAGAAGGTACTTTGCGGACGATAAGGTCTACTAATGATAAACGAGTTCCAGCTACTATCTCAGACCATGTGATAATCACACTAAGTGTACCCAACAGAACAGCGCCTCCCCTGAAAAGAACAGGTCTCACATAGAGAACATAGCTAGAGTCGCTAAGCTTGAGATCCTCAAAATATTCAACATCTTGAAGAAGCTTTTGCCAATCCGCTTGAGATCTCTTAACAAAGCTAAGTTCTCGGTAAAAGCGGCGTGACAAATCTGCAACGTTACTGGGGGTTAAATCGCGAGGTTGTGCACGCGAAGTTGATGCTCTGCTAAGCGGCATGTTTTGACTACGGATCTCCGCCACAAGACTGTCAATCCAATCATTATACTTGGCAGTTTTGATGGATTCAAGAGCCATGATTTTAGCAACCACATCTTCATAGCTGGATTGCGCGTCGCTATATTGATCGTGAACGGTGGTTGCCCTGCTGTACAGTTTTGTTAGCTTCGCATTGATCGTACCATGCCAGAGATTGCGTGGAATGTCAACGCATCCATGGCCTAACATCCAGATCACCAGGACTAGACCGTATGAGTGGCTTAGTGCGATGCATAGGGCTTTCAAATTGTTGAAATTGAGGCCCGTTGTCACACCCATGTAGATGAGTCCTGCAACGGCCGCAGCAAGCATGATTAGGTGGTATTTTAATGTACTTCGCAAAGCGTCCTTCAATCTATCCAACCAATTGTAATATCCGCTTTCCACATATGCTTGAAGCACAGGAAGAATAAGCCACATTAATGCGAATGACACCCAGTAGATTATCCTCCACATCAGAAGTCTAGCGTGATTGTCTACTGTCTCATCGTCAACGAGATCGAATGGCACTAAAGCCACAGTAGAGATAGGGATAAAGAATGACAAACTTAAAGGCAAAATCACGTATACGGGCAGACTTTTCAGTGATGTCCATCTTGATAAAAGCCAAAAGGTCAAAATACCCAAAATTGGGAAAACAAAAAATGCCAACATCAATGTTCTCAAGCAACTGTACTATATTCCACGTCCTGTTCTAGCACCCCTCGACCAGATTAGTGTTTCAGTCCACTTCAGAAAATCGAGCAGCTCTCGACTCGGAGCGCTCAACGGTTCTGTTGTATGCGTGTGGTTTTGGGACCGATGAGTAAACAGTGCCAACACAAAAGATCCAGATATATGTAGTAAGGGAAGAATTCGAGGTGATCGTTATGGCTGATGAACGAAAGGATACATTATATGGTTAGTTTCAGAGCTTAGATTACGCTGATAGAAGTCGGCTATTGTGAAGCTTCAGATTCACCACCTTTAATAGCTGTGGGCCGAAAAATCCGTCGAGAAAATACGATTTTTATCTTGATGTAGCGCAGGGCCTCTTTCTTTTTTTAATGTGATGATAGCTATTTTCCAACGTACTCCCATAAACAGAGCAATGCGTTAAAAAAAGAGATAAATAAAAATAAAGTAATACAAGATGAGTTAGACACCAAAAAATATTAAGTGTACACTGCGAGTTGCAGACTTATTGAGACTTCTCATATTTTCCGTTCATGGTAGAGATGTGTACGCTTACATGATATCATGACCGTATATTTTATGCACAACTTTATCAACATGATATGCGGAACAAATCAATTACGGCCCTACATTTGCGTATCACCCGGATAGGTTTGGTGAAAGAAATAAGACTCCTGTCTCAAGCATAGTTTCAACCAGTATCTAATAATGCTGTATTAATCGTCTAAATTGCTTACCATAATTCTGACGTTCCGAGCGGATATGATTGAACCCTGTGACCTTTTCAGTCGCATTCGGTACGGAATGATGATGAGGTCCTAATGCACCCTATACTTAGATTGCCAGCTGAGAGAATTTTGAAACAGTTGAACTAGCACATACATTCCACATCAGGCACTGTCATTTTCAAGATCCAATAATTTAGTCTTTTTTTTCGCAAGAGGTGCATATTATTTTTTATCCGGAATCTAATATGGAATTCACAGTTGGTCATTTAGGTCACTTGATCTGATCTTTGCATCGTACATCAAACATGTGACAATGACGTACATCGCTTACTTGGCATTGCGTCGCCGCACTTGCGCGCGGATGTCGTGCGCTAGCGGCATTAGGGTTACAGGAGCGGTTTCTCACAGTTAATATTCAATGTGTTTAAAACATAAATTGATGGGTTAAATTTGGAGTCCATAGGAAGGATTGTTGGGGAGAAGCCTTATCCTGTCATTTTCTAGATTTCTTATCAGTAAGAGCTGTGGTTTTCGTCTGTGGGGAACCCTCTTACATCAATTTTGTCATTGTCATGGCTTAACTTTTCATTGCGTTTTGCATGAAACAGGGTCAGGCCGCATATGCAATATATTCCTTAAACGCGGGATAAGAATCTATGTGTTACTAATCCAATTGATGTCTCAATTAATTCCGATCTGGGACAAATAGCCTGCAGCAGCCCATGATTTTTAAAACAAAAATTCTTCCGTTCTACCGCTGTATATAGCAACGTCAAAAAATAAAAAGAGAAATAAAAAGAGAAATCTTTTCTGAAATTAGGAAAATATGAAAGATAATGAAAAGATACTCATACTTACCGCTTACTGAATTCATACGTCATAAATGATGTCAACCCGGCCAATTTAGAGACGCGTCAACCAGACTTATTTTCAAGAAATATCCGTCATACCCGATGTGAATTATCTACGTACCCCTTTTCTGGCGATGTGGGCTTGGAAAAAACTCCGACAGTATTCAACAAAACTAATGAAGCCATTAATACAAGGAGCTGCTGTGAAATACGGAAGAGCCTGGTTCATATTGGAATTTTTTTTAATAAAAACTATCTTCTTTCTAAGACCAATGTGTACAAATTTCTATAAAACCCTATTATCGTGGCGCGTAAATGGTTGCTATCGCTGTATGTGACGTCATATGCACCCCGCAATACCACCGCACTCGGATGCATGCATGTCCAAATGGCTGGTAATCTCTTTAATGAATGATGGACCATGCAGACGCATTATTTCCCCGCATGCATGCAAGATCTCAATTCACGAGCATTCCCCTTGGATGCACCAACTTATTATATGCAAATTAATATATAAATAGCGCGATTTTTCTGTAAAATTCACATCTTTCTATTGAAGCCTTTTTAATCCAATTCGTTTTTTCTGTACTTTTACGCTCAACGTCTTCATTGATTTTGAGATTCTGAAAGAACATGGCAGGCATATACACATTTGACAAAGACACCGGTACGGTGGGTCACACAGAGCATGTGAATAACGATGAAAAAGTCGCTTATTCCCCATCAACACATTCCAACAAGTCATTTTCAGAGTCACGTAATGACAGCGACAATTATAATTCAGAAAAACAAGACGCTGAACATCTTGAGGAAACAAATTCAGAACTAGCCGAGGATGGGGCTATACACAAGTTTTTGGGAATGTCTGGACCGCGTCTGCATAACGCCATTTCAATAATTGCAGGCACAGGCTTCTTGTTGTTTGGTTATGACCAAGGTGTCATGGGATCCCTTCTCACACTTCCCTCGTTTTTTCAGCAGTTCCCCAGTATGGACACCTCTACTCCTGAGTTGAAAAAACAAAATGCTACATGGCAAGGATTTGTGGTGGCAGTGTACGAAATTGGTTGTTTGGTTGGCGCTTTGGCAACTATGTATGTTGGTGACAAACTGGGCCGACGAAAGACTATTTTCATAGGCTGTATAGTCATGATCATTGGTGCTATCATACAAGCCGCCAGTTTTTCTGCAGGACAGCTTTTAGTTGCGCGTATCATCACTGGTATTGGTAACGGATTCAATACATCGACTGTTCCTGTTTGGCAATCTGAATGTGCGAAGCCAGAACGACGTGGACCGCTTGTAATGATGGCAGGTGCACTTATCAGTGGTGGTATTATGATTTCGTATTGGATTGACTTGGGGTTCTTCTTTGTGAAGCATAATTCCGCTTCATGGCGATTCCCACTTGCATTCCAGATCCTGTTCCCCCTGGTAATTTTGCCGTTTATCCTATACTTGCCTGAATCCCCTCGTTGGTTGTTAAAGAAGGGTCATCGCCTAAGAGCTGCTCAAGCCTTCTCAGCTCTGGATGGCGCACCGACCAACGATCCAGTGATCTATGCCCGCATGGCGGAAATTGAAGAATCTATTAATCAAGAGCGCCGCAAAGATGGAACTACTGGAAGTGGTACGCGACTGCTACTTAAACAAGGTAAGCACCGCAACTTTCAAAGAGGTATGCTGGCCATCTTCAGCCAGATCATGCAGCAGATTAGTGGTATCAACTTGATCACCTACTACGCAACGGTTGTCTTCGAGTCTTTTTTGGGTATGGATGCAATGACATCTCGTATCTTGTCCGGATGTAATGGCACAGAATACTTCATCGCTGCATGGATCGCGTACTACACTGTTGAGCGAGTTGGTAGAAGAAAGCTTATGATTCTTGGAGCCGCTGGCCAAGCCGCAAGTATGGCTATTCTGTGCGCTACTCAATGGGCAGCAGAGGCACCTCGAAACAATAATGGAGCTGCGATAGCCGCATGTGTGTTCCTCTTTGTTTTCAACACTTTCTTTGCCATCGGTTGGCTGGGTATGACTTGGCTGCTGCCTGCAGAACTCACTCCCATCAATATACGTGCCCCTGCCAATGGCGTCAGTACGGCAGCCAATTGGTGTTTCAACTTCGTCATTGTGATGACCACCCCTATTGGTAACGAACAGTTGGGTCCGTATCTCTATGTTGTATATGCAGCTATCAATGCTTGTATGGTACCAACTGTGTGGTTGTTGTATCCTGAGACATCTGGCCGTACACTGGAAGAGATGGATGAGATCTTCGAATCTAGCAACCCTTGGAAACCATGGGAGGCTGTGCGCAAGTCGCTCACAAAACCAAAGAAGATTGAGCAAGGTGATGAGGAGGCTGCGTACGCAAGCACAACAGCAAACTCGAAGAAGAATTGGCTCTCAGGTCTAAAACGCAATTAGATAGGAACATTTTTTGGTTATGAAAGGACGCATGCATTTTGTTTTAATACATATATACAATTAAGTATCAGTGAATAATTTTATGAATTTTCAAGAACTATGAAAGAATATATATTAATGGGTTACATCACTATCATCATCATCATCATCATCTTCGTCACATCATCAGTGCTATGGTACTAATTATAAGGCCCATCGCTAGTGTTATTATTTCGGGTGAATTGAGCCTGATAGCAACATTCACATACTTTGCGCCCGGCGCCCAAGCCGTGTATGACTGAGGCAAATAGAGTCCAAATGTGAATTGGAATGGTGAGAGTTCACCTGCACCTCCCATATCAGATGATGATTTAGATGCGTCATATATGGACAGTGTGTATTCGGCAGATATAAGATGCAGACCACCATCCGCTGTGGCCTTACTTGTGTCCCATGTCACTGACGATGATTTGATGGATTGATTGTGAGCTATTGTGTAAACCTGGTGATTTTGACTGCAAGACACCTCGATATTGAGGGCAGATGGACTGTTGATGACATTTGTGTAGTTCCATCCAAAGGTAATAATGTCGCCAGACTTAACATAGGTAGTTGAAGTGGCAACCGGAGATGTGAGTGAAATTCCGCCTGCGGGCTCATTAGGATTGACACTAATGGAGGAGGCCGATGATGATGTGGTTTTAGCATGAGTGCTACTCGATGCTGAATTGCTGGTGGTACTATTCTTAGAGCTCTCGTCTTTTTTATCGTTTTTATCTCGTTTCATAATGAAACCGATGCCATCTGCATCACCGTGAATGTCAGATGACAGGCCTAGTAAGGGGGAAACAGCTTGAATCAATTGAAGGAGCACCAGAACATACAGCATGCTCTCAATAAGAATTTCTGGTTAGTAAAGGCTGATTATAGATGGGTAGCAGTACTATTACGGGATACAATCCTTCAAGATCAAGCTAATATGACGATACTGCTTTGGTTTTCAATATTAGTTGGGCATGGTTTGGTTCTAATATTAGAGATCACAGGACGCGGGCAAAAAGAAATATAGGCAGTATCCTGTGACTGTGTTTACTATCGTCACTGCAATTTATATTAATGTAAACAAAGGCATTTGAAAGAGCTTCGAGAAATCAGGTTGGTAACCACACAGGCAAATTGATCTTAGAAATCACTGCTCCTGGCGGTAGCTATGAGCAATGCAAGCCTTAATACGACCAACTCACAATATATTTCCCACAATGTCAAGTTTTCAAAACCTCTTACCCAGCTGACTAGTGCAGATACACGAGCTCACATGAAAAGCATCGAGGCTTTGCTCAAGAATCGGAAATGTGCAAATGACGAGATCACAGAGCTTTATCAGTATTTATTACGATCGGAAAATCCCGTCAGCTGGAAAGATGTCTTTGACAAAGATCTGTCCACACAGTACATGAAGTGGCAGCGTGCACTGCGGCTCTATCTATTACGTTCATTAACCTATGATAAGACAGTGGTTGTAGCTCCAGAGCAATTAAAAGTAGTAGCACAAGAGTCAATTTTAGGAAGCAAGGCTGTCATAGATTTCATGTTGACGAGAGCCCAACCAAGAGAGGAATATATTCATGAACTTCGACAGCTAGTATCGAATCTCGATAATGGCAGTGATTCAATTGTAAGTCAAAGGTATTTTCATGCAATTGAAAAGTACGAGGCTGCAGTTATGAGTAAGTCTGTGCAAAATCAGAATATGTTGACGATCGAGACGTTTAAAGCTCTGCAAGCCAAGTTCAACGAAGTCAAGAAATGCACCCCTGAAGCAATCTATTGTTGGCTTGATCACTTAAAAGTCAATTATACGGGTTCTGGAAAAGAAAGAGCCTATTTTTCGCGCGCGTTATTCAACTTAGGGCTTCATTTCACCCAGCATAAGGTCGTAGTATCTATCTGGTCTCTCAGTATCATATTAGACGAATCAAGTGCGACTTCAACAGAAGTCCTGTTGGACAAAATGAGTCGATTAATTCTGGCATCTCGTTCATATCCACGAGAAAGTTTCAAGGCCGTCCTGGAAGGACTAAAAATGACTCTTATACGGCTTAAAATAGATCCCTCCACAGAACTCGTTGGTTCTGATGTGCTTTCCAAATTTGCACAAATTTCAGGCTCCATTCTCACAAATCCGGATTCTCTTAAAATCTTGAACAAAGAACTGGACTTGCAGCCGAGTGACAAATACTCTCCGTTGATTTCACGACTAATAGTTCAGATGATATCATATTCCGGTAATCTGGCCCGGAGAATCAATGAGAGTTCTCGTGGAGAGTTTGACGGTTTGATGAGAAAATCTTGCGTGGATCCTCTCCATGCAGATACAATTATCGAGCTGGAATGGTGTTACTGTTCCTTATTCAAAAGTGCATATGATTATGAACGGCTTTCGACCTTGGTTGATATAATAGATGGAGAGACTAAAGTTCTACTCTGGGTGATACTTGCTAGGCACGATCGCTTTGAGCCCGAGAAATCATACTCATGGTGCCGCAATATGGTTTCATCGAATCATTCATCATTGCCATGCGTCACCAAAACTCTGCAAGAACTAGGATTTTTCGATCTCAGTCCTGAAGTACAGCATTTCGAGAGTGGCACACAAGTCGATGTTCACGAGATTAAGGCACGTCTGGCTAGACTTAAACATGAATCGGCAGATTCACTTACTCTCATAAAGTTCAACACCAATGCTTGGCAAATTTTGAAGCATGAAGGGTGTTATAGTGATGCCTTAGAGCATCTTTTACTTGCTTGGAACCTATCTATCAAGTCTTATGGTGAGTTAAGCGTACGTGCATGTACGTATCGAAACATCTTCGTCTTATATGCTGATGAGCTCCAGATAGACGAAAAAATGCTGGGTAACAACGATTGGATTGAGCATTCGGGGAAAAAATGTGAATATGTACCCCTTCAACTACAGGAGAGTGTCAACATCTATTTCCAGCACCTTGAGTCGAGCTCAAATAGTCCTGTTTTCGACAAATTTTCGCATATATGTAGCAAGCTGCATGCACTTACTGAAAAGGAAAATGTGAATCTTTTTCTTTCTAATTGTGTAACCGCCAAACCCCCTGCTGGTTCGAGAGCTGTAATGAACACTGTGCAAGATGCTCTTTTGTTATCCGAACAAGTTGATATTAATGAAATTTGCTGGATAGATCGAATGAAATTTGCTCGCGATCTTCGCTGGCTCGAGCTTGTTGCTGTACATTATGGACACTCAATCAAAACTAATAAGTGTGCTCAAAAGATCGCGTCAAATCAGATGTATGTGAGCCGGGCTTACCATACAGGAATTCCTTGCTCCTGTGCTGCTGACGATATCTGTATACCCATAGAGACAAAATGTGTTTGTCTAGATGCTGGACCTAACGACACATTTACAATCACACGACTTAGTCCTGGAGATAATGAACCTGCTATTTTCCATTTGCCGCTCAAGGACAGAGGCACATCTAAGCCTAGTACGCCCGTGATTGTCAGAATAACTGAGAGTTTGCAAGGGATTCTGAATGCAACCAAAATACCTGAAAAATTGGACAGGCAAAATATCACTTTGTACAAAGAGAGCATCAGGCATGCAAACCTTGATATGGACAAGTTCTCACATACATTGGAAGAATGTTTTTTTGGAGAATTCATAGGCTTGTTGACCATAGAAGATATCACTTTTTGCGATCCTTCTATTGTCGAGTCGGTTAACGACTATCTGTCGCGTTTTGGCGTATCTGTGAGTGCTGTGGTTGTGAACTTGATGCGCTACAATGTAGCCGGCCAATGTTCAAGTGATCGAAGCACAACTATATTTGACGATCTTGTGAGACTGATAGTTCCAGAAGCTGACCAAGAATTTATTGACGGCATCAGAATTCTAGTTGCTGGATTCGAACCACTTCCATCGAGTAAGCATCGCATTGTTCTCATAATTGGAGAAACGTTATCACAATTACCCTGGGAATTATTACCATCGTTGCGCACCATAGCTGTAACTCGTGCGTTATCCATTCAGCATCTCATTGAATTATCTCATATTGATTCTGCGCAAGAGCGTCTAAGTTCTGGAGGCGTTGGCTACTTACTAAATCCCGATGGCGACATTCCCGGGTGCGACAGATTGTATGAAGACTTTGAGCGTAGGAAATGGCGAGGTTACTACAAAATCCAACCTACGGCAGAAGATTTATCATCTTTGTTGACAAATACCAGCTCCTTTGTATACGTAGGGCATGGATCTGCTAATAAATTTTTGCCAAAGCAAAGCATGAGGAAGTCTTACCCCTCAGATGCTGCAGTATACCTGCTTGGTTGCCGATCGGTAGCTGTAAATTGGCCCTCGATGACTTTCGGCGCTTTAATGGACCACGCTATTAGAGGAAGCGCAATGATCATGGGAGCAATTTGGGCCGTTAGAAATAATGATTTTAACTGCTTCACTGAAGAATTTCTGACGCGAATTTTTGACTGCAAACAGCGCCCTAGTGAAGCACTCCGTGACTCTAGAGATTTCTGTGACACGCCATATTTGACTAGCGCCGCTGCAGTAATTTATGGGTTGCCTTGAGAGATAGATAGATTCAGCCTACAAATCTTAAAAGACTATTTATTTTATTTTATTCATCTGTTGAACATTAGAAGCATCAAGAAATTGATCAGGTGCCATATACAATAATATACTTAAGCAACGCGCCAGACAGATGTAAACCGGCATGTCTATTTACGATAACAGCGGGTAGTTTTTTCTGCTGCAATTCGGGACACTTTGAGATGTTGACGCGCAAAGGGACTTGTGACAAGCTCATAGAGTCTTCTGTGGTAATCGTGCAAATGGTTGGCAGGGTTCTCTCATCAGTGTTCTGTGAGTTGTACAATTCGAGTTGACGTTCAATATCACTCAGCAAAACCTCACGAGCATTGTATGTTGTCTCAACCTTGGGATTTGGGATAGAAAGTACTGACGGTTTGCGCATTAAAGCAGAGCCAGTGACAGGAACTTTCTTGATTCCTGGGAATGCAGAAACCCAGAGGCGGGGGCCCGTGAAAATGGAGTAGCGACTAACTGCCCCTACTTCTTTATTGTCCGTTATACCTATTTTATTCAAAACGGTCGAAGGATATATTCTCCTCGTCAAGAAATCCATCTTGGGTCTCGCTGCGAGCATACGTACAAATACATTGTGATGAAAATTTGGCAGCGATTTGGAGGTCGGTCGGCCAGTTCCCCGTGGACGTCTTGTAATTGTCTCAAGAGTCTCTTTCAGGGAAACCGATGGGACACTCACAGTCCGTTTCATCACGTCTGCATCTAAATTATTATTAGTATTGAAACGTGCTTAATAGGGTAACTCAGCTAGCCTTATCATTGCGACCATTTTAACAATAGAAATAAATTTCTATTTTCATGTTCTCCGATCATTCTGCTATATCTATTTATGCAATTGGGATCAAAAAGTCATTAGGTGCTATGTATTTAAGCATGTGTAGCATTGTGTCACTATTACATCATTTTATTTAGGCGCCAATCAAGCTTGCAACCTTTGCTGCAACTTGAGGTAGTTTCTTGGCCTCAAAAATAGCGATGTGACCATATGGATGAATTCCCTTGTCTTGGAACGCTCTGCGAGAATCAGTCTCATCGACAGGGGTTTTAAACGGGAAACGTGTAGATGCAATCATTTCAGAATCAATCACAGTGTCCTCCACATGGAATGGGAAGAACTCTTCTTCAGTGCTCGCAGCTCCTCGTTTAGCCTTTGGCGTTTTTCCATCTACTTCAGATTCGTGCTCAGAATATACGCGGGACGGCAAAAGCAGATAGTCATAATCTAGCTTCTTGTTTGCATATTCCTCCGCAAGGACGTTGTACAATGGCGGCATTACTTCGTAAGGCATATTAAGAAATCTTTCGCTCACGAGCATTCCGACTTTAGGATTCTTAGAAGCTGTGAGCTTGTGAAGGGCTCTCATCATTTCTGGCGACTCGCCTGATCTCTCGATCCAGTACTGCAGCAACTTTGCTGTTTCTCCCTTGTGCGGGTCAAAATCTGCAATCGAGAGCACGGCGAGTGCATCATTATATTCTTTGTCATCTGCCTTGATAGTGGTTCCGACCTTGGCATCGATAAGCAGCTGCGTTAGTTCGCTGAGATTGAATTGCACGCTGTCGATGCCCAGCAATTGCCGAAGCAGACTTTTTAGTGAAAGAAAGTCGTCTTCAACAATATCGAAAAAATCAAAGTCGACATTTACGACATCATTGTCTTCAAACTCGACGTCTTCATCAACCTCCTTCCTTTTAACCATTGTAATTATATATAAGTGCTGCTGAAAAGTTGAGCAGAATGTTTCCTCAAGATGGGGTCGCGAACCCTTAATCAGTAAGCATCTCTCGCAGTGAAACATATAGATCAACTTTCTTTCCTTTATTTCCAGTCATTTATATGTAAGGCCAACTATTGTTAAAAGAATCGAAATATAAGTGTTAAATTATTGTAATTAATTGGCTGTTATTAATTGGTTTAAATTAATTGGTTTCCAAGCTTGAAGGGGAAGAGGGATCCAGTAAATATCCTTGATTTTTTCTTGTTTGCTACTAGTGATAGCTAAGTTCATTATATGTTGCCATTAAATATGAGCTAGCTTGCAAATGCACTCGCTCATTAAATCACTCGGGCTTCTTGCACACAAACAACAGCATCGGGGTGAACACACCCTCTCTGCCGCCATTCGTCAAGTGGACAGCCGCTTGTTCCAAGGCTTCAGTGACGCGGCGAGACCCCTTCGGGGCAATGCCGACCTTCTCCAAAAGACCGGTTCCCTGGGTGGTGACCCAGCGTCCAACCGTGGAGGTGCGGGCAAACGTGAACAGATCGCCGAAGGTCTGAATGTATCGCCAGTCACCGCTGAGAGGGTACCACCAGGGGATCTCGTCGCCGGCCTTAGCAAGATCCTGCTCGTGGACAACCTCGAAACCGACGTTCTTCAGAGCCTGGCGAGCAACGTGCTCGGGGTACATCTTCGGAATACCGTCACCGACCTCAATACCGTAGGCAATGGCACGGTGCTCGGGGTTCGAGTCGTCGTACTTGTCGGTCAAGACCCACTCGTAGACACCGAAGACTCCACCGGGCTTAAGGACACGGTAGATCTCGCCGTAGACGCCCTCCAACACGGGCGCATGCACGGTTGCCTCAATGGCGTAGACCTTGTCGAAAGTGTTGTCGGCAAAATCCATCTGCATGAAATCGCCCTTCACAAACTTGAGCTGGTCCTCCATGTGGTTGTCCTTCGCCCAGTTATTCGCACGCGCGATCTGGTAGTCGTTGTTGTTGAGACCGGTGATCTTGCAGTTCGCAAATCGCGCAATCTCCCGAGCAGGACCGCCAATACCGCAGCCAACGTCCAAAACGTGGTCCTCCGGCTGAATGTTCATCTGAGCCGCCAAGTAGTGCTCGTGACGAGCCGTGGCCTGGCGGAAGGGCTCTCCCTTGTAATAGCGGGAGAAGTGGAATGACGGGCCCCATCCGTACTCGTAAAAGTCCGTGACCAAGTTGTAGTAGTGCTTGGTCAGCGTCGAGTAGTCCTCGAGACGCTCCTGCTTGTCGGCGTCCGTCTGGGTCTCGGCGTCCTTGTTGTCCCAGTGACGGAAGTAGCCGTCGACGGCAGCCGAATGGGCGTCACGGTCTTTGCCGACAACGGCAGCGAATCCGCCACGCTTGGCGCCGCCGTGCATAGCCTCGGCAAACGCCTTGTCTTTCTCGAATTCCTTCGGAGCAAGCTTGAGCTTCGTAGAGTCTGTGCTGGCCATGAGTGTTTATTGATGAGCCGTGTGTAACCCACTGTGGTGAGGACTCTGAATGTTTATAAGGTGGGAGGATCACGACGCGTCATGTCAGCACCATTTTTTTTCAGGCGCAGTATTGATTATAGTGGGGTTGAATCCTGGGTACGTACCTGGAGAACGGGGACTCCATACCCCGAAGATTCCTGCAGACACTCATCATATGCCAGAGTCCCTGCCCTCAAATGTGCTTCCGGACTAATAATAGCACTCAAAAGACGCTCAACAAACCGAAATCACAGCATGATTTCTAGTCTTGCGGCACTTGACGCAGTATAAGTCTCGTAGCCATGAATATCACAGTGGTTTGATTCATACCCGGGCCTCAAACGTGATGTTATATGCATCGCATTTCAAATTGAGCTAACTAATACAAAAGAAACACAGAATTAGCAGCGATATCCATTTCCATCTAAACTGTGGGTGTGTACCAAGAATTTCTCCGGCTTTGTTTGGTCTACGATCATCGTCAAGAATATGTCTCTAAGATACAGAAAATGGATGATTTTGTCTGCTCGCGACGCTTGCCGAGATGGATTTTCCATCAGAGGACTACTACTATGCCCAGATTTGAAGATTTACCCTAGATCAATCCCATCGAGGGAGCAGTCCTATCGGAACCCTAATGCTGCTAACTTTACGAAAAGTATGACATCCGACGCTCTAATCGGTGACTATGACCTTTTCGAGTGAATACACCATTTATGATTCCTGAAAATCCTGTAATTAATACTCATAGCTTCTTACTTCACGTAATTTGTGGAGCTGGTCAATTTGGTACATTTCTTGAAGTGTTTTAATCAAGAATGTGAATTTGTGAGATGCAGCGCGCTGCATGTTGGTCCCCATTATCACATGGATCTATAAATATACTGATATCTGGAGGTTTGTACCCCCGGTTGACGCGGCTAAATGAGATGAACCGAGTCAGTACAATCACAAAAAATGAAAATGTGCCTCTAAGCCACCATGTTTATACCCAACATCCCCTATGTTTTTTGAGCATGCGAAAGCAACAGCAGCTGCTGATATTGATGATGTAACAAATACGATGATAACCCGACTTACATCTGATAAGACAGAGCATGTATCAGTAAATAATTATGTTTCCTTTCCCCTCGTAATGACATTTGCTATCTACCGGTAAACTGCGCGTCAGCGTTATGAAATTCTCAAAATTAGTTAAGCGAGCCCAAACTCCTATTCCAGCATGTCTTCATGTTTATCAAATATATGTTTCTTTTGTTCTATTAGCATAGCAAAAATGCGCCAATCCCATGTCACTATCCTGGATCATGCCATGTGGTCAGTGTATCGGGAATCTCCTCGTCCTTCTCTTGTGTTTCTGCTTTGCTTGTTACACCAAATATTCACATCATATTTTCCATCATACAAAAAATCATACCCTAAGCATTGGGACAATGCTCTGGTATCAGCCCCAGTATACTGGTGCCTGCCTCAGCTGTCAGTGATCTAAACAATAATTATGCTTGCCACATAACTACAAAGTCCCCCCCACAAGCGCTATCGCTTTAGCGACAATGCGCGAAAGAATGCCTAGCATTTACAAGTCAGCTCGAGACCCCATGTCTGAGTTGAAATTTTGGGGATTCTGGTGTAGCTATATGAACTAAAGAAAGATTTGGGTACTATAGATCTCTTTTCTCATTTAAGTCAAACGCATTTAGCCGCGGTATCTAAGTTTATATGAGTTTATATCAATTACCATTGTGCCGACTCGTAGAGCTTATCTTGGAAGTGACTGCGTGTAGAGTGGCAGTGCGGTGGTTATGGTAAGGTTAAACTGTATGCCTGGCTTCCCTCTCCACTGCTTACATAGAATTAGACGCGAATTATTTTCATTCCTAGTCATGGCGCTGTCCATAATACCTCGGAGTCTCTTTGGATTCATTCCACTCCAGATAGGGGCAGAGATTGTCGCCGCCTGCGCTATCTTGAACAAAGTCAGTGCTCTTTATGGTCTTGGAGCTCTGTTTACCGGCCATGGGCTAACACCCATGCAGTGGATCATGAATCTTGTGTCTGCTGCCGTTATTCCGATAGTCGTCTGGGGCTACTTCAGTATTCTCAATAGAAGGCCACTCAGAACTCTACTTTACACGCATTTTTATATTCTTGATACATGCGTAAGCCTCGGTTTCACTATTTATTTCATTGTCTACTGGTTCACTGTGGCCGGCAAGGCAGCTAATAATCCTCCACAAGAGCATATCACTAAGTTCATGAGCAGGCAACGGGTACGGGGCCAACATGAAGCCTCACAAAGTGGTAATCACCGAGCTGGCAGTGGCTTGGATAAAAGCATGACAGTTGGTCAAGAGCTTGCAATGACTATTGTGGCTACAACTATTTTCCTTTTGGTACGCACCTACTTCATGATGGTCCTTATAGGAAACGCTAGAATGTTAGTGCGGAAAACTAATCTCAAACCGAGAAACGGACAACCTCCTGGTTCGTGGGCAGCGCGAGTTCAATTTCTTCTGTTAGCACCTTTTGAAAGGTTTTGGACAGGTCAGAAATCAAGAAAAAGTAGATCACGCTCTTTTGGACCTATGGAAACCGAACGATTGGAGCCAAACTAGGCTCGTATTGCACAAAACTTTTGACTGAACAACGAACATAGGACTCAAAAATACAAACGAAATTAGCGAAGGTAATGCGCAAGCATGCTTCTAAACGCATACATAGAGGGGTCATTTCTTCTCAGAGAGAAAGAAAAACAGAATCGGGACCTAGAAAAGAAATGGCTGCATACGTGACGATTCAGAATCCACAACGCTTAATTTATTGATCCAAAGCACATGCTTCTTCCTTTGTAACATTTCACGTAAATGGCAGCTGGATCTAAAGAAAGAGGGTCTGAATTATAATTTACAAACAATTAGTGTATTTATAATAAAATCATAAAACAAGTTTTGGTATCAGTTAATATCTTGAGCTAGCCCAGCCCTTTAGCGCTATACAGCCGACAAAATATGCCATCATGAGGACAGTGATGCCTACGCTCACATTTAAGGTGAACATCTGGTCGATGCCACGATAGATCATGCCCTCAACCGATTCTCGGTTTGATGCCATGAAAATCATACCACCACAAACCAAGAAAAATGACACAATGACCTCAGTGAAAGGCCGCTGTGGATACTCGGCTTCGCACACATTAGAGGGTCGTGGCTTGAGGACCAACAAAAGAATGGTCAAAAGGCGGAAAACACCCGCCATGCTGAGCATGGTGCCCCATTGAATATGAATCTGGGTGCTCAAGGGTGTTTCCTGTTCGTGATGGGACATAAGTGCTCCCGTCCAAAAGACAATGATGGCAGGCATCGGATTTCTGGACCATCCGCGACGCACAGCATTCCCATGGTTTGGATCAATAGATGCGGCACTTTGAATGCCAAAAGACCTTTCCACAAGTGCTTGTACTGTCTCGGATTCCAAAACCAATCCACAAAGACCACCACCGAAAAACATAAAAGCGATTGAAGCGTGCTGAAGATCTTTGTGAGACCATTTGCCGCCATCATTATTACCTAGATGCTCCAAAAATACATTAGTTGCACCATAAAAGAAAATCAGGAATGACTGGATAAATTCCATGGTGGGGCACTTGGGCCAAATGTAACGTGTAATATAGAACTTGGACGGCCTCTCAAGGCTCTCGCGAGAAACATATACTTCATTCCAACTCCAGCCACGGCTCGCACCAGCACCAAGAAATCGCGCCAACTCCAAAAACCCAAGAATATAGAACACATACCCTTTAATAAAATGAGCAAGCAAGGCGAACACATTATGGCCTTTGCCCATCAGGAAAACAGTGGCCAAACCAGTCAGAAGATAGGCAGAACCTACTAAAAACATTGGATAATTTAACAAGTAGTAGAAAAACGAAGCAAAGCCTCCCAATACGGAGTTTAGTCCAGCGAAAATTTTATTTTCAGCAAGTCTTCTAACAAAATTGGAAGGGGCGCGTCGGCGTGTATTCGCGAATGGGTCTTCGTCCTCCTCTGGGCTCATCTCCGGCTTCGGCATGGCTTCGCTTCGATCCATGGAGAACGATGACAGATCTGTTTCGCTTCCACTTGCAAAATCAGCAGAAGAAGTTGACGGCATACGACGTGTGGAATCACGAAGATCGGTAAGCGAAAACTCGTTACCACTGTGAAAACCTTCTTCCTCCTCCGTGTTTGCCTGCATATATGTGCCGTTGAAATTATCAATGGACATATAGTTCGTGATTGCTCTCAAAACGACAGCGAACCAACGACAAAGCTCCAAAACTAAGATTGCCACACTAAATTTGGAATAGCTATTTCCGGGGTAAAGTTTCGGCGCCGTTGCTGAGTATAGCGCCAAGCAAAATAAACTTAGAAGTACCAGGCCGCTTTGAACAGTCTGAAATGGGATGTAAAACCATTGAGTAAGACTACTACCACTGGTTAAAACTGAAATTGGGGACATCAGTCCATATGCAACAAACACCAAGATTGCATGGCTGTACAAAAGAAACTTGTTTCCCTCATCACTGTTGAAAAAGGTCTGAGTAGAATATTGTTCCCAGTATTCTCTTTGTTGTGGCTCCAAATTTGGATCATCGAGAACTGGTCGCCCATGGTGATGGCTCATAGATGCTGGGCTCGGTTTCATGTCCATGTCCATGTCCGTATGCGGTGATGCTGGATCTTGAGCCGAGGCATCATTTGCAGCGCTCGGGTCAGCTTCCGAATGGTCTCCATGTCTTTTCATAATAGCATGCTCGCTATGTACACTAAGACTTTGCGCGCTCGCTAGAGATGCAATCAGCAAAATAGAAGTTCTCATTAACAGGTATTACGGCGCCACAATATTTTTGATCTGTACAATAAAAAATCCACAAATGAATTACGCTTCTCTTATTGGTAGTTTTGGTCTGTGTATTAAAAAGTAAACGGGAATGTGGCCGACAATATGTCAAGAAGTGATTGGTTCAATCTTTTATACTGGGACTAGAACAAATCTGATAATTGTTGAGCAAGTTCGCTAGGTTACCTTATTTTTTGACAAATACCACAAGTTATAGATGGCTTTGCTTACCTTTAAAAATCTGGCAAGGGCAATCGCAAAAGAACCTATGGGCAAGGTTTGTGTTGCGGCGAATGCAATGTAGTCGTCAATTATACCCCTTTCAATTTGAGAAGAGAGTGCTTGTTTAGTAGCAACTTCGTGCAGCGAAGCTCGTTACCTGAATACGAAAAAGGCTTATATCAATCGAAATCTGGCGCACAAAACAGCTGTTTAGGTCGCAGTAATTGGTCGGCAATTAGGATGGCAAATATCGCTAATTTATAGGCTTATGTGCATTGAATTCATCAGAACAAAACATGCTCAATATGGACGAATTGGAGAAACCCTTACTGACCCTACACCGAGCATTCAACCGGTCTTCCACCGAGCTACGGCTGATGCCATCTGCACTTCTCGGAATCAACTGTGCTAAATTAATTGAACCATCGTATAAAAATAACTCGATGTTCCGAGATTATTTATTTGATTTAGATCAAATTTCATTGTATTGGTAGATGTCTTGGATTGAGGGGGAGGCTGGCCGTTAGAAACCTGCATAATTGCCCCCGTCTACAAACGAGGCTACGCCCTGAATTAGAGACGGCTTTACAATCTAACCTCTGTGGTTAGAGCTAGATTTGTCATTGTGGGCCAAAACAATAAATGGGGCTAGGTTAACTAAACGTTCAAGGAATCGCACCAGTCACGGGAGCATATTTGGCCACCGGTGCACTCTGATGAAGACTATTAATATCATTCTATATCTCTGTCTAGGGGCTGATTATACAAAGCTTTGTCTAAATTTATATTGAGATTGTATTCGATTGCTTTCGCAGAATGAGGAAATTGCGATTAAACCAATTCAGCTTCTTCGTTAAGACACATGCAAATATTATTTATGTATTGAAGTCTTGTCTCGAATACCATCCGCTGTAGGGAACACTATTCCGTTTCACAACTGTATGTGCAGGTTATGTAATTATGATATGTGGTTCCGCTGCGCCACCCGTTCATTTGATAGGTACCTTAGAATCGGGTGCACATTCAAACGCCGAGCTGCACTGTGCATGTATTATGCATGGGACCCATAAACAAATGCAGTCATAATATATATATGCACGCATAATATTCGACTTTCATTGTCCAACGGTTATCTTATCGAACCCTTCATACCGTGACATTTACATGTCATATATATAGAACTAGTGGTTACAGTCGATTTTGTACTCATCGAGAACTTAACTGTGTTTCGTTTTCATAATTTCCTGGTTGGGATAAAATCTGGGCTTGCATTTAAAATGTGGGCATCTCTCGCCCACATTTATTTACATTCCGCTAGACTATGTCCCCTAATCAAGTAACTTATAAGATTTCGGTACAACTATTTTATTCACACATATTATAATCATTCCAATCAAATGAACTCACGAGAATAGAATCAACAAGAGCCACCTCATATATGTGTAAAAATAGACCATACGCATTTATAACGGCACTCACTACATTGTCGATGCTTCGCTTTTCAGTGGGATCGTATCATGTGATCCACCTTAATCGTTTTTTCAAAAATGTAGCGATGCATGTGAAAATTAATCATAAAATAAGGCACTCAGCCTGGTGGACATAGTTGCGACGACTCTATGTACGTAGACCATGCCTCAAGATCGTGATCTTATTACGGGGAGACTAAATGTCAATGAATATGTCAATGCGAGAAAAGCAGATATTAAGAACCTAGAAAATTTACTGAGGAACTCTGGGGCGGCCTCCAAAAAAAGAGCCTTTCAATCATTACCGCGAACCGAACGTCGTCGAGCAGCCAGTCATGATCCTAATCGTGTACCTCGTAGGAAAGGACTCAGAAAGCGTGCAGAATTCGAAGCAATTCGTGACAACTCAAAATTAGACAAATCAAGGAAGCGCAAGAAGCTGCGACTTCCACCACACGTGCCCATCGACGTCTCTCAAGTAAATGATAAATCTCCGCCTCCACAATGTGATAGCCCGGGGCTGAGGTATGGCCACAGACAAAGAGACAAGATTTGGCTCCCTACTCATATATGGCATAAAAAGAGGGCACATATGGTGCCCATGGCAGGAACGTTAATACCGAAGACGGCATCACAGAAACAATACAGACGAACACACCGGCTTACCGCGCACATAGACGAGCGCGGAGCAATGGCATGGGACTCAAGTTATTACTCAACAATCGTAGTTCGCAACGTCGTGGAAAACACTGCTGCATCGATTGAGCAGATGTTTCCAAAGTCTTCACTTTCTATATACCAACAGGGTAAGAAGCTCTGGCAAGGATTATCTTCTATTGGTGGTCCATGCTCTGTATATTGGTTCACCAGACAGGATCTCACCATCCAATGCAACCCGCTTCTGTTTGATAGCGTGTGGGACGTTCTTAAGAAGTGTCCAGATTTAGTACTCGAAGACTGCCGGTACGCCATTGGAAATATTGACTTAATTGGGCCTCAAAAATTTCAATTAATAACAAGAATTCTGGAACCATTTGGTGGATCTCGAAATTTCAAAGACACATGGCAGTCCATGCGTAATTCCGGTATACTGCAATCTCAAATTGTTAGCGAATGTATTGTGAATGACCCTCGATCACGCAAATCCTCTCATAACTTTGTCGGGAAGTGCAACATTTCTGGCGGCCTATACTCCAAAGAAATTCGCCAAAAATCGTTGGATCAGTTCCGATCCCAAACCATCGTCAACAGTACACAAGGGGAAAAAAACAGTGGACAACCTGTTGAAATTCCTGTAACAATCATGTTTTTAGAAGACGGTAGAGTGAGACTCTCAATGCCACGTTCCTGGGTGCTTCCATTCTGGCTGTCGATCTTCCGCAGGAGAAATGTGCTCATTGGAGGACAACTGGAGCTCAATCAACTTGCGTTGGAATCGAATTCTCCGTGTTTTCCTTATGACTTCCCCCATCTTTCGAGTGCTGCCAGCTATCTTTCCAATGAAGAAACATGCTTAATAAATTCGAAAGACTCTCAATCATCGTTGGCGCAGGTATCACAAGATTTTTTCTCCGACCAGTGCCAAGCCGAGTTCTGTCATGTGCTGGTTGATGCACAGCAAAGAGGTATTCCAGCCACCGGATCTCAGATTATTTCAGCCACTGCTGAGAAAGAAATAAAGGTTCCCGCTGGTATTGTCACAACAGGGAGCTTTGGATTCAACAAGGCAAGAGGAGTTGGCATTGGATTGTGTGTAAGACGAAACATCATGAGTGACAAAGCTGAAATCAATCCATCAGGGGTGAGAGTCTTTATCACTAAAATTGATGACTGTGCAAAAGTGCTATAATTACTATCACTGTCTCATTATTTATTCGATTTCTGAGGAATTCATTTGACTTGTATCACTACTGCTCCAGCAACTAAAATTACTAGCTCTGCAATCGCTTGAGAGGCCAAAGTACAATATAAACATATGTATGTAAGTAGATGTGAAACTGGGGGATATAAAAAAGACGAACTGCGACAGATAGTCGCTTAGTTTAAGTTGCAGATGTGAATTTCATTTGTACATTTTGCAACCTACTCATCACACTGCATACAGACCAATGTATATCCTAGTGAGTACATAATGTTATCTAGTAGTCCTACAGTGAATAGCGGCTACTTTCGCTACATAAAGTTCCTCTTATAAATGGCCATTGATCAGACTTCTGCATTAGGATTCTTATTAATAGGTAAGGGTATAATAGGGCCTAGCTAGCTCAATCGGAAGAGCGTGTGACTCTTAATTCGCATGTGCGTACAAGATTCATCACAAGGTTGGGGGTTCGAGCCCCCCGTTGGGCTTAAAAGATAATATTTTTTCAAGAAAATCCTTCATATATATTTTTATATCAATTGTATATTTCCATGAGAGACATTGATCAGGCCTAGCTAGCTCAATCGGAAGAGCGTGTGACTCTTAATTCGCCTGCGCGTATAAGATTCATCACAAGGTTGGGGGTTCGAGCCCCCCGTTGGGCTATGGTTTTTTTTCCAATTGGTTTTGATCGTTTTTCATGAAGACAAGATTAATAGAGATTTATGTTTGACGTTTTTTTTTTGTTTTATTTTTTTTGTTAAAGCATTTTCATTTCTCTCAAAGGTGGTATTTGGATTAATTATTTTATCTATTTATATATACTATTTATACTCTAAATGTTTACGGATTACGGATTTAATTTGCGCTGCTAGTCCACACTAAAGGAATTTCATCTTCGTGGGTATAAATGGACATATCAAGGTCATATATTTCTCCAACGAGCTCTTTAATTAGTCGGATGCAACCGTCGGCTCTTTCAAAAATTGCAGAACTTGTGAGAATCATCGCGAGTGCCAGTCGACCGTCATGGGTCAAATATCTTTCTTCCAAGAACGCCTCAACATCCATGTTTAATTTCGTTGTAGATAAATCAAGAACCTCATGCAAATGCCGAGTATAAATATCGCTAAGGTGCCCTGGCGTAACGCTTGGAAGTGGATTTCCTGTATAAAGTGCACGACTTCCCAGCACGAGCACGGAATATAATCCACTTGTCAGCTCTACATTTGTCCAACCCATTAATTGTAAAATAAGTCGCATATCCTTGTGCAGCTTCACATCATCCAAGAAATAGAAAATGTCTTCAACAAGGAAACTGAGCTCCCAAATCAACTTTGTGAGAAGCTGGAATTTGTGTCGTGGCCATACACCACCTAGCGGCGGTTCATAACGGATTTGTCTTGTTAACCACCGAACTGTCAAATTAGACACTTTAATGCGTCTAAGCTTTTGAAGAATAATGTCTTGACGAGGTAATATATGGATATTCGGGTCTTTTTGACGGCCAATAGCAAAATTGGCGATGCTGGTTTGGCAGTCGCCAAAGAGCTCCAAAGAGCTTCCCAGTAATACACGGACTTCTTTCTTAGCTGTCACAGGATGAGGGAGTAAGGTACCAATAAAAGCGATTAACAAAGCCGCTGAAACTTCAACAAAACGAATCCAAGCCACGCGGAAGCCTTTTCCTAAATCAATATCTACTGGAGGCGTTTTTGAATCCACCCAGCTTGTTGCACTCACTAAAATAGACGTCACACACATGACTATTGGTCCCATCGGAATGAGTAATTTGTGGAAATGTCTATAACACATGAATACGGCCATCATTGCACTTGTCGCTACTGTGAATCCATATGGATTACCATCTCCATGTCCGTTACCGATATACCATATAACCATTCCCGCTAAAGAACCCGCAAATGTAAAAGTAATTTTCATTATGAAACCGTACGCACCATCAACAGCCTTAGCTGTAACAGTCAACGAGACCATAATTGGAACCCAAATAACCCTGTGCCTGTAGGACCAAAAAGCACTTGTCCTACAATAGTACGTCAAGCAAGACAATACTGTGAGAAGAGCTCGCTTTGTGATATATGTCGTAGTTGGGTTATTAAGGAATGCCCATAGACTCAGAACCTTGCGCCCCAATAAGTGTAGTTTAGTGCGAGGAGGGCTTGAATCGGGATTTCTTCTCTCCGTAAAACTGGTGGGCTGAAAAGCGGTAGGAGTATCATCCACGTCAAAACCAAGAATTCCTTTAGACATATATTCTTTCTCAAATCGGGGCGCCTTGGATCGAGTTCTCATAAAAGGAAAAATCCATTTCGGTTCGGGCTGATGATCATCTAAAAATAAGCAATAGGTCGCTGCCCTTTGAACCGATCTAGCAACTCTTTCGAGAGAACAGCCATAAAATGAATCCATTCCTACGCAATACAAGTAATGTCTCCGACTTTTAAAGGCTGTGGAGCGGCAGTATTTCTCCAGCCACTCCTTGAAGTCACTTTTCTGCTCGCCGTCAAATTGCAATTTTAGTTCTTCGAGTGCATGCTTTATTTTAGCGCTGTTTTCACGTTGGTTGACTTGTCGCTTCTTGCGATAAGAAGGAATTATAAGAGACCAGATACGGTATTTGTTAGCTTCTTCCGCCCAATCTGCGATAACATTGATGACATTTTGGACGCATTTATTCAGATCAGCGTAATGATTCATAATGCTCTCGTGTAAAACATCCAAGTCATGAAGATCCATTCCATCTCGGTTCATTTTCTCTGCATGTTTATGACGAAGATCTTCAAAATTCCCTGTTTTCTCATAGGTATATTTCAAATCTGCGTGTGTAAGCTGATCTTTTCTTGAGAAAACTGGAACCAGTTTCGACAGCCGATGCAACATCGGCGGTCGCTCAGGAGACTCTGTCATAGAAGATGAGGAAGAGTCTTTAGGAAGGTTTGATTGATCAGCCTTTTCTCTTTGACTATCTGAGTCAGAAAGGTCAGCATGTGCTGCAATCATACGTCCCTTTTCAGCTATGTGGTCAAAGTAAAATCTGCAGCCTGAAAATGTATTTACCATCATTCGGACCAAGGATCGAAACTCACCAAGATCGCCTGGATCCAGACGCGAATACGCAAATTCACCCCTGCTAAAAATGCCCTCTAATTCAAGCAAAGCAAATTTTTGAAGTGCACTGGGTAACGAAACTGTGAACTTTTGAAGCAACTTTGCGTAATTTTCATTAGAGGGCTTCGTCTGCGCAAGTTGCGACAATGTGGTGTCCAATATTCCATGCACAGCCTTTAAACTAGAAACTACAACTGAGAAGAACTTGCGGTTGGAGGAAATTGGGAAGTAGAAAATTGCCACTAAGACTCTGGCAACAAAAGCGAAGCAGAAAGGAATGATAATAGTCTTGCCAATAAACCAAGGTGCAAAATAGGGTGTGAAGTTCAAATACACACCAATAATCACACTACAGATAGCACTAAGGATCCATGGTGGCATAAAAAACAGGGACTTTGTTTGTAGATATCCGGCAATAACTAAAGAGAAAAACATGCCGAACATAGTTATGATCGTTGTTTTTGTAGAAAGATATCTCCCGGTATTGAGCTCATGCGCCATACAATGAGCATCTCCCATCTTACAGATCCCTTGTTCAACGAGCTGAAGCATTATTGTTTCTGAAGTGGGATAGCCGCGAATTCTCCAGTTGATGGCATGCGAGATCACATTACACATAAATGCAAACATGATAAATACCAGATCCGTCACAGCTGAATATATAGCATGAGAAACCGTGATACCACCTGCAATTTCGATACAAGACGCAATGATCATGATATAACCCGCAGGGCCCATATAGCGAAGGACAGGAGTGATGCTAATCATCAATATACTGATGAATGTGACAAGCCAAGTTTTGCTTACAATCTTAAATGACTGCCAGTCAAGATGAGACAGAATGAAATCGGGTTTTAGATGAACCCAAAGGAACTGCCAGATGGGCTGCCATATGGAAGTCTTCTTGTCAGCTGCTTCTTGCGCACCCTCAGCGTCTTTAGATGCTGCCTCTTCACACTCTTGATCGACACGACTATTGGTTAATTTCAATGGGTGGTAGTCATTGGAATGTCCGTTACGAATCGACTCAATGCTTTGAGTTGTCGAAAACACACTAGGCCTACGCTGTATTCTATGTGATTCCTCGTAGGGAATAAAGCGCTGTGGGCTTTCATTAGCGATATTTTCTGATGAGTGCTTTGAACTCTGATCAGAATCGTATAACGTCATCCCGCTTTTGTCGAATGATTTTCTCCTAAATTTTTTTTTTGAGACAAGCAGATCAACACAGTAGTATGCTGGGTAAGTAAGGGACCCTCCGATCGGAGGACTATACCCCGGCATTATGCATGCATGCCTTGTGGGTTGCATGGGAACAAAATTCGGTATCAATAAGGGTCATCGGATCAGGCCCAAAAAGAGTGTTAGCATAATCAAACCGGATTAGAAGTGTGTCTGAAAAATTTTCTACATAAATAAAGCATATATAAATACTACAAAATTACTGAACAAAGTTGAAGACCGGTGTGTTCGGAGTTGCCCGATAAGATGAACCATACACAGCGGTTAAATTCTGCGAGTTATATATATACATGCTTTTCACAGCGTGTACATAATTTTATTACGTGGTACCTATACCCTTATCCAGGCAGCGCTAAAAAACCTACGGTCCAACCGCGGCTTACCAAAGTGGAAATCTGGGTTAATAGGGACCCGATTAGCGTACAAATTAGGAACTGTGTGAGGTATTAAATGCAATATAAATGAGAACTCTATGAACGATCTATATTAGCGGGAAGCTCCCGCAATGGTTGAAATTCTTGTTTCTCTAAATCAAATAATTCCATGTTGAGGTCGTAGACCTCTCCCACGAGTTCTTTGATTAGCATAATTACAACATCAAGACGCTCGTAGATCTGAAAACTCAGTGCGACAGCAGTCATGATGCTCTCATTACATTTAATGTGATCTAAGTCAATTTGAAGCTTAGAGCGATGCAATTTTAACAGGTCAAAGACGTATTGTTCTGTGAGGTTTCCCGATGAAACAGACGGCAACGGCTTTCCGTCAGATAAAGCGCGACATGTCATGTATAAAAGTGAGAAAACACCTGAGCACAATTTGGGATTCGTCCATCCCATCAAATTGAGAATTTCGGGAATGCGTTGAGTATCACCCACTTCGTCAAGGAAAGTATAGATCAGGGAATAAAGCAAAGTCACTTCGCGAACATAACCAATCAAAAGTTTATAGCGATGCGTTGGATATATGCCTGATAATGGGGGCTCATAAATGAGTCGTTTTCTTAATGTCTCTGCGGAATTAAGATTGGTAATAATCGCTCTTGCAGCTTTTGTGACGACGTCAGTGTGTGCAACAATTCTTGTAGAACTGATTTGATACCGCTGTATACCGAAATTAGCAATGGTTGATTGAAGTTCACCAAGATGCTCGAGACAATTACCAATTATTTCGCGAACAGCTTTCTTAGCGGTGTATAAATAAGGAAAAACTGTTCCAAAAAAACTTATGGCTATTCCAATGAGAACGGTGACAAAACGTACCCACGCAACCGAGAAACCACGACCAAGCTCAACGCCCTCCAGCTTGACGTGTCCAGCCGACCAACTGTTACCCAGCACAAGAGTTACCGTGCACGAATAAACAACACTAGTTGATGCAACAAAATGTTTGTTAAACTGTCGCTGAAAGCAGATGTAGAGCCAAACAAATGCTGTCACAGCAGCGTAGCCGAAGGGGTTACCACGTCCAGATCCAGCAGAGATATACCATGCCACCATTCCAACTAAGCATCCAAAGAAGTTGAAAACCAGTTTTGCAAAAAATCCGTAGATTCCATCGACAGCCTGGCGTGCAACTGTATAAGAAGTCAAAACCGCGACCCAAAGAAACCAGTGACGAAATGCTTTTGCGCATATTGGACGACAAAAATAAGGCGTCAAGGTTGCAGTGGTGAGTACTGCTCTTTTCAAGCAGAATAGAAAATCTCCATCGTACAACATTCCTTGAAGCTTCTCGACAGCTAATCCCAGCAGATGCCACGTACTACGGGGTGGAGTGGAATCTGGATTTCGAGCTTGAACTTGGCCCAACGGCTTGAAGCTCGTGAAAGTGCTACGCACCGAACTGTCGACAATATTGTTGTAGCCGTCGTATTCAATATCTCCCAAATTCACTATATTAGTGGTGATACTACTAGTTTTGCTTTTCTTTGGCCAGACAAACACGGGGCTGGGGCGTTGATTCTGGAGCAGTATGCACCACCTGGCGAGACGTCTGACACGCCTTGCAAAATGGAGACACACATAACCATGTAATGCAAATAATTGATCTCGTGGCGCAGCTCTCTTCTTTACTTCAGCAATTTCTTGTCCTTGCTTTTCTAATATTTGATTAATGTTCTGACAACAAGCAGTAATGTCACGCCGCAAATGTCGTCGTGTGATAGGAAGGATCTGTCCCGCAAGGTCCATCCACTTCGCAGTGTCCTTCAAAAGCTCACAAGTGACGTCCAAGAGTGGCTCGTATGTTCGTATAATGAATGAAAACTCTTCATCAAGTTCATCCACTGTCGTGAGTTTAGAATTCAAGAGCAGCGTATGAAAGTCAAATTTATCCTTCCCCTCATTTTGCTCATAATAGTTAAGCCTTTGCTTAGTTTCAAATGCCCCCGTAGATTTCCAGGCATCTTCTAGCCGTGGTCTCAACATTTTGGGAGTGAATTTATGTCTTTTGATGACATCAGATTTAAACTGTTGTTCTCTGACATGATAAGCGGGCGATCCAAGCTTGACCTCCAGATAACGATTCGCCATAGCTTCAAAGAAAAAGTTGAAGCTCGACAGTGCAGACATAATGATGCGCACTTGCGATTGCATCTCAATGAGGTCAGGCTTTTCAAAACGTGAAAACCAAACTTCTAGGCGCGAAACGATCTCCATATCAAGCTCATTAACGATGTTTTTTGTGAAGGTAGCTTGAGTCTCTGTGTTGATAAAAGCGAATCTGTTACTAAAATCATCATCGGAGGGAGAAGCAGATAAGCTCAAAGAACGGACGCGTTCGCAAGTGATCGATAACTGAGTACACGCTTTGGAGAGAGAACTGACAACTTTGTAGTTTGAAGAAAAAGGAAAAATCAGCAAAGACACTGCAAAGCGAGTAGCAAATGCCATACACATTGGAACCACACAGTTTCGAGCAAAAAACCATGGCCTCCACACTGGCATCAGATTATTAAATGGAAAGACAATGATTGTATAGAGTGAATTGAGAAGCCAAGCAAGTTTGCCATATCTGGATATACATTGGAAATAACCGCAGATTGTGAAACTAAAAAGCATTCCAAAGACAGTTATCACGGTCGTGTTGATGTTCAAAAAGTGCCCCTTGTGCATATTTGGTAGAATACAATTCATAAAATCAGGATTCGTGATACCATTACAGTAACCACCGGATATCAGTTGCGTCAAGATTTCATCTTCTGTAGGTTTGCCCCGTATTTTCCAATTGATAGCCATTGTTACTACAGACACCAGAAACGCAAATATGACGGAGACCACGTCTGCAGTACAGTATACAAAGGCTGCATATACACTGAGGTTTCCTGCAATCTCTATACCAGCGGAGAAATTGGCTAAAAATGATGACGGACCCATAAAGTGTTCAGTTCGACCACAGATGCAGAGGATTGTTAAAGACCACATCATTGCCCAAGATCTGAAAATTGTTTTTAAGCTTGCAGAGTCTAGATGACTTAAGATGAGATCGGGCCATATAAGATCGAAAACCGTTTTCTTAATGTAAGACCAATGTGAAGGACCTTCATGCGAGGCTTCGACGTCTCTACGATCTCTATCCGCAGGAGTCTCTATCTGGCGTGGCAATTCTCGATGGTGATCAG
The DNA here is from genome assembly GCA_030579775.1 of Starmerella cellae. NCBI lineage: Eukaryota > Fungi > Ascomycota > Dipodascomycetes > Dipodascales > Trichomonascaceae > Starmerella > Starmerella cellae. The sequence goes on from JAKTRQ010000012.1 coordinate 60,026, forward strand.
ATTCATTACTGTCAGATTGACTAGAATTTGGACTTTTATGCGTTTCTTCATTGTCCGCATTCATGGGAACATGGTTTTATTTAGTATAAGGTTTTGTGTTCTACTTGCGATACCCCAGATCGCAGATCTCACCGACGATTGGCAAACTTTCACTTAATAATAAACGCGACAATTAGTATAATATCAAGGTCTTCAATATAGAAGCACTGATGGGTTAGTGGTATACTGAGTCGTTGCCATTTTCGTTGATTTCGACTCGACCCCGGTTCGATTCCGGGTCAGTGCATCTTTTTTCGACACACCCCGCTTTTTGGTATGACTGCAATATCACTAACATGTTATATATAATAAGGTAAATAAATGAAAACAAACACTAGTAAGCACTGATGGGTTAGTGGTATACTGAGTCGTTGCCATCTTCAGACAAATTCGACTCGACCCCGGTTCGATTCCGGGTCAGTGCATATTTTTGAAAATCCTATCTTTTTTTATTTTGGTTGCTGTCATATGATTATTTTTTAACCTTTGTCGAACAAAATTTTCTCAGACAACATTCTATTCAGAACATGATGAGACTGTAACACAAGAAAATAACGCATAACAGCACTGATGGGTTAGTGGTATACTGAGTCGTTGCCATTTTCGGTGATTTCGACTCGACCCCGGTTCGATTCCGGGTCAGTGCATTGAAGCTTGTAAGTTTTGCAGCCTTAAATTTTTTCCAGTTTTAAACTAATTTTTTACTCTTGATTAATATTAAATGAGTAGCAGGTTAGGGTTACGTAGGTTATCGGCGTTGACAGATCTCAATTTCCAGTTCCTATCATTTTCGGTGCAAAGAAAGCTAATTATTGTTTTTTTCACACTTACGAATCTTTTTCATATTTATTAGGCCAGAACTAAAATAACGCAAGTTAGCACTGATGGGTTAGTGGTATACTGAGTCGTTGCCATCGCAAGACAAATTCGACTCGACCCCGGTTCGATTCCGGGTCAGTGCAAGAATGGAATTTCATCCCATTTGACAATTTTTTTTATTTTGTTATCATTATGCATTCCCATGGAACAATATAAACACAGATAAGGACCAAAGATCAGCATGAATGATTGATATGAGGCCTATTCAGTTTATTACTAAGACAGCACTGATGGGTTAGTGGTATACTGAGTCGTTGCCATCGCAAGACGATTTCGACTCGACCCCGGTTCGATTCCGGGTCAGTGCAGATTAGAGACCTCTTTTTTAATTTATTTCATATAGCGGAAAAGTGTCAGAACAAATGCAAGCTTTTTTAGCTCTGGTCCCTCATTACAGTGCACACCACTGTGGACCCCTTCTCGTGTGTGCTTACGATATTCTTTGGGTAGCCGTACGTCCCAATGAAAGTGCCTTATATTCCAAAAAGTTTTCTCCAAGTTAGTTAATCTAACAATGTGTACTTTTCTAGAAATTTAAGGAGACATATATATTAGCAAAAGTCCTCCCACTCTTACTAAGAAAGCACTGATGGGTTAGTGGTATACTGAGTCGTTGCCATTATCGGTGATTTCGACTCGACCCCGGTTCGATTCCGGGTCAGTGCATTTTTTGCTATAATCATTTTTATTGTACTTCTGACTAATTGTAGAGATTGCACGTTCGTGCTGAAATAGGCAACAAATGCACTATAAACGAAGAATATGGCTATGTACATCAAATATCTACTAAACGTTTAGTGTTCTTCCTTTCCCAGCCTTTAGCACCAAGCAGACCACCAATTTCACTTTGTCCATCAATGCCTGGGTTACCCGAAACATATGTTATGTAGCCGGGAGGCCCGCACACAACACTCTGGGTTGGTGCCGGAAATTCAAGTTTTTTCTTATTGGCTGTGTACTGTTGCAAAACAGAGAGGTATTTTTCTTTCGGCTGAACATTAGTGAGAGTGTCAGCATCCGCAGCAGCAGGTAAAGCAGCAGGTAAACTTGTCTTAGAGGCTGCAAAACTTGGAATGTCTTTCAAAGTGATAAATCTGTGCTCATTATCTACGAACAAATGGAACCTTGCTCTGCCAACACTTTCCAAAAACAAACGAAATCTTTCGAAAGGGATATCGTCCTTTGTGCGTGCACTATGATAGACTTCTACGAACCCTCTAGGAGGATTATAAGGATTCAACAATAATTGCATAGCAGTGGTTATGCCTGTTCCTGCAGTAAACATTGCAATAGTTTCCGATTTCACACCTGACTTAGGGTCTAGCTCGGGCTCTGGGCTCATGCGTGAAGGATTGTCGAGCATAGGTTGCCTCATTTTTTGTTGGTCCGCAGGTCCATAGGGAAAGCGATGCTCGATAAAAGGACCTCTGATCTCCACATCAGATCCTACTGGTAGTGAATGTAAATATCGGCTCATCTCACCATCTGCGTATCGTTTGACCAATAACGTCATACGACCTTCATCTTCAGCAGTGCCCATTATTCTCATAAGAGGAGGCTCACCCTGCCGATCTGACTGCATGAAATAGATAGGCAGCGGCGTATAATTACGTGCAATCTGTATCATTGGGTGCTTCACTTGTATGCTCCATAGTCTTTTACCATTCCACAGGGTTGCACCACTCTTCAGCATTGATTGACTGGCGGCAAATTTGGGTGAAAGTTCAATCAGCTCTGTGTCAGCACTCACTGGCTGCTTGTTGGTGATTCGATATGTTGTGAACTTATCAGGCGTTAGTACGGTTTGTTCCGCACTTGAGTTGTTACCGAATAGGTAATATACTGCATAACCTGCCCAGAGAAGACCCGCTACACCGGCAAACAGAGGAACATGACGCCTCCATGTCGTGCTTTCTTTGGGTATTTCTTTCTTTGGCTTTGGAGGCGGTGGGTATTCATAAGTCACTCTATGAATAGGTGCTGGGGAAATTTTGGAGTGTCTTACATCAATGGGAATACCTGCGTCCTTTTGGATTAATTTATCTCCAGAATCATTATGTTTAAACCGAATTTGCTGACGACCATATTTAACGAAAAGTCTAGTCGACGTTTTCCTGGAAAACATTAGTCCACTAAAGTATCAGCTTCAGAGGTGCTATGAAATATTGAGCGAATTACTACAAAATCACGTGTTTTGTGCTCTTGTTTACCTCAAAATGCATCAATTGTGAGCACATCCAGCCTACCAAGAGAACGTTGAAAATCAGAGGCACCGGAATATAAGAGTAATTGGTCGTTTACCACAAGCGTCGATGCGCTTAAAGGTGTGCGAACGATGAGATTTGCACAAGATTCCGTATGCACATTCGAATGTGTCTTTTTAGAATATATACAAACCCATAGCGTTGATGAGATTGCCACTTACGTAGGTATAGAATGTGCAGAAAGAAAGGATCCCAGAGCTATAATTCGATTCTTAATCGATCAGTCTTATAAACGGAAAGATTTCTCATACAATGTAAGTTCCCCCGAACTTGCTATATTCGAGAGATTACTTAGGAATGAACTCTGGGACGACAAGCTGAGTATTTTAAAAGGAATTCAACAATTCCAAATCCAAACCTCCTTAGCTTCCACATCTGTAGAAGTAGAGCGTTTGTGGATGCTCTATTATCAGAAATACCAAAGGCATCAGAAACTTCTCAGACTATGGCTAATTTGTGCGTATGGTCATGAACAGAGTGCGGTGGCGTCAAATATCCTTGCAAACATCCTCGGGAATGAAAAGTCGAAAAAATTTCAAGTAAGAATTTATTCCATGTTAATAAAGCACGACAAGCTTAGAGACGAGCTTTTGCCAAGGTATGTAGAATTACTTTCTCTACATGCTGCTGAGGCCTATTCCGTCAGACATCATTGGCATCCTTCATTGGTTGAACTCATCGTCAGATTATGGCATCCATTCTCACTTCAGCTTTTATTAGAGTATTTGCCGGAAGATAGAAGAATGCTGATTAAAGTAGCACGCCAAATTGGTAAATATAGCAAGAATACAGAACCTCGTGTCGTCCTACAAACTCTTAAAAGGTTGAGAGGAAGGGCTTGGCAAGGATTAAGTTTACTTTTCGAATCCAAAGAAGTTATCAATGCAATATTCACGCCCCAATTCCATGCGCTCATGCGTGCTACGCCCTCACGCTTACATACATTCTTGACGAAGTATTCTTATGATGGCTCTCAAGAACAGAGAAATCACTTAGCTGAATGCAAATTGCTAGCGAGTGCTCTGCGCCAGAAAAAATCAATTAATGAAATTGTGCATTTGATTAATACAGCTAGACATAGTCGTCGATTTATCTCGCTTATTTATCAAGGTATCAAAAATGCAGTTAGCTCTCTGAACGACGGCTCAGTATATGATATAGAGCGAAGTCTCAAATATTTGATGGCTACAAAACGTTTTGCTAACAGCCGATTCTATCCTCATGAGCTGGTGGGAATCCAATTACAAACTTACGTCGAAAAAATCAAAGGATATGTTTTGAATACTGATTATCTTTTGATCAATGCTTCGCATTTGTTCACATCGCTCCTTGATATATCAGAATTTATTTATGCTGTGTGTGATATCACTTTCATGTCAAAATTATTAAGAGAAACTATGAAATCTGTTGGCACTAAACCAAGGTCGCCGCATCTACGAGCATTGTGTTTTTGGGACCGTAGGTTACGTCAGATCTTGGCGTCGAACTCCAAACCCACAAGTTTCTATGATTTTGAAGATTCCGCCAAGTGCTTCATACACTTGATCCGGTTATGTGCACGCAACTTGGAAATCAGTTACTGCCAAGAAATATTCATTAAACAGAGAGATGAAATGGATAAGAGAAACCGAAGTTTTATCTGTTTTTTGCTGAACAAGATAAGACACGGAGATATATCTTTTCAATCTGTATGGGATTTACCTACAATCAAGCTTTCTGCCTTAAAAACAACAGTCGATATAGCAACCAATGTTTATTTGTCTAGCTCTTGTCAGCCGCAACTTCCTTGGATCGAAATGATCAGGCCTTACGAAACTGTGACTCGAAGTTATTTTGTCATCAACACGTTCGATGTAGATATTGAAAACATCTTTCTACAGAGCTTCCCATCAAAAGATGGCACATGATTTCCCGATATTTCTGTCCTCCAATCAATTGAGCATGTTTAGAAAAATAAATGAAAACCGAAAAAAATGATTTAAAGAAAAACTAGTCTCATATCTTTTTTTTTTCGTACTCATATATGTTCCGAGGTATTTTTCAGTAGTAATAATGGTTATATAACCCTCGTTTGGAAAAAAACCATAGATATTTTAAACATTGTCTCAGATTTTTGGGGCTGCATATGCAAGGCATGTTTTTCTGCCTATGATGACATGCATGACCACGGGTGAGTTTTTCTGGTTGTCGGCAATACAAGCACCTCGGAGAACTCCGAGATACATCCATTTGTGATTTTCCCTGTCAATTGAATACTTTCATTAATTTAAAAGACAACTTGTGAATTGCATGTTAGCACGACCAGGTGATGAGCAGAGTTCATAAAGCTGCAAAAGATTGGGTGCCACATAGACATGCCGACGAGTGTCGGCAATATAATTTGACAGATAGGATCCATCTTGGAAGATTTCACAATTTATTTTGGAAAAAGATTATCAAATGCAAAAACGACGATTACAAAACCCATTTAGAGAATTCTTTTGACGAGTATGGATTCAACGATTCAGAGCCCAACAATTCTACAGTCGCGCCGATTACAGAAAACCATCATACACCCATCGATAGTCTGCAAAATAAGGTTTATCTCGAGTATTTTGAGACTTATTTAGTATCAGAGGGTAATGCTGCTCATTATAGAGGATATCCTTCATTAGCCAAATATTATTATGGACTTGCTGCTTCCCATGGTAGTCTGGCTGCGTTATACAATTTGGGTCTCATGTATCTACATGGACAAGGAATAATGAGGAATGAAAAAAGGGCAATGAAGTGCTTTATTGTATGCGCTTCCAATTGTATGAGTAAAGCTATGTGTCAGTTGGGATACATGTACTTTTGTGGCCGCGGCGTCACAAGAAATTATGAAAAAGCACGTCTATGGTTCATGTGCTCTATTAAAACCAATGAAAATGCGTTTGCAAGGTACAATCTAAGTATCATCTATCTCCTAGGTTTAGGAGCTCAGATGGACAAATTTAGAGGTAGGAAATATCTACTTGAATGTGCACGGGCAAACTTCTCGCCCGCACTTTATAACTTGGCTGTATGTTGCTCCTCAGGAAAACATGGTTTCAAAAGAGATTTGCAGGCTGCCATCCAATTGTACACCTATCTAGCGAGTGACACAAACATTTATGGATTATATGCTCAGAATAATTTAGGAGTTCTTCTTATGGATAGAAGTCCGACTCATGCAATTAATTTATTCATGATAGCATCTCAAAATGGTCTTTCTGAAGCAGCATACAATTTAGGTGAGATCTGCAAAACAGGAATTCGTGTTCCACGAGATTTTGTGTTAGCCACCCAATACTTTCAGTGCGCCACAGAGTTAGCGCCTAATTATGAAGCCGAATATATGCTAGGTGTGATGTATATGCATGGCAATGGAGCAGACATAGATCCAGATTTGTCTTTATCACTGTTCTGGTTCATGAAAGCAGCAGATCATGGTAACCATACTGCTTTGAAACATCTGATTTCTCTACGAAAAAAGTTGCGCCAAACTTCAGCATTGACGCCGGCTGATGATCGGCTTCATAACTAAGGATGAAATCTCTAGAAGGGCTTCTGAAAAGTGTCTATTTGCATCATTCTTAAAATCATATAAATTCCAGCAAAGATGGAATTAACTTTCATTAAAAAAATAAGGAAATTAAATACTCTGAAGAATCTCTAAAAGTCGTTCCTTTCCTTTTTCTTTCATCAACTTACGAATTGCCACAATCTGGCCAATTTCATTATCATCATCTAGCGCCGCAGTTACTAATGTCTCAAGATTGTCTTTTGCTTGCGCAGCAGAGACAGTAGGGCCAGAGACTCGCAGCAACATCAGGTTTCTAATAGCTTCACATTCTTCTTGAGGTTTATTGGCTAGAATGTTCAGCCCAAACATGAAATCAGCAGTAGGCGTCTCCTTGAATGGTTTCGCACGCACTTTGTTGATTGCATCAAGGAAATCTAATTTGATAGTTCTTGACGGCAATTTGTGTACAACCCGGTCCTGTTCGTATCCCCTTGGTCTATGACGCACAATTTTGGCTACGATGCTTCCATCTTGGATCACTCTTGTCTGCGCAGGAAAGTGTATGTTTTTCGCTACGTCTTCGTCTTCAAATTCCTCAGTTACATTAATGCGATCGTTATCTGTTGAGGATTCTAATTTCTCTTCCGTAGTGAGCCTATGTTTTTCCTCATCATCAGAGTCCTCAATTTCAATGTCCCCATTATTTTTGATATGACGTGTCAGCTGAACCAAGCTGATTTGAGGATTTTTGACTCTAATGGGAATATCCACGCCACGACCAGCATGCAATGGACATACCCAATAACCAAAAGGAGTTGATTCCAATGGGGGGTCTAAGCAGTCGATATGCCAGGGCTCTTGACAAATGCTGCATACAGCGAGATGTCGATCTTTGAGTCCATTGCCCTTGCATTTAAAACATAACAGAAAACGACCGTCTTTGTCTTGAATGCGATGCACAGGAGGTGCAGATGGAGTTTTTCCAGCTTCATCCAAATATTCTCCATATTTTGTTGATTCGATGTGTGTGAACATTTCCCGCAGATTAGCGGGCAGTTGGAATGCTACTGCGTTGTGCGCTGTACTAGCTGAAATCAGTGGCTCAAACAGATTGCCCGCTACTTCTTTCTGCTCTATTTCAGTAAGCGCTGCTGGTTTACAGCACCGGCATGACCATTCTTCTTCCTTAATTTCTTCAACATCCATGACGGGAGGCTCTATACATGAGAAATGGAAACTTCTTACACACGTTTCGCAACAAAGGAGCTCTCCAGTGCCTCCACATGAGTTGCAGAAGTCGTTATTGACCAAGTCCTTTTTGGGAGAAGTTATCTTTGCATTAGGTTCCACATCGACGCCTTCCTGTACGTCTTCCGGTAAATTTTCAGGAGCATCTGTGTTTTTTACTGGACTATCTTGTTGGCTATCCTGCTCTGTCATAGTTGCGTCTTTCTCGACTTTCAATTTCTTGTTCTTGTTTTCTAGAGTGTGCTCAGCATAATGCTTGTTCGACGCATTATTTTCCTGCGCCTGTCTCGATGACGGCCGACTTCTAGGTGATGCGGGTGCCGTGAACTGCGCACTGGCAGCTCGACGGGCTCTTCTCCGTTTGGATTCCTCAGCTATGAGGCGGTCATGACGATAATCCTCAGAACCCTTGATTGGCGTTTCGCGGATGTCACTGTATGCTCCGTTAGGAGGAGTCACTAGTTTACGCTTGAGCTTCAGGAAAAGCTTTTCGCTGCTCCCTCGCGTCGAGGATGATTCGTCATTCTGATTCTCGACTATCGATCGCGGAGTGCGGCGTTGCACACGCGACAATCCCCGGTTTTGCTGCCGTCTCATTCGCTCAGGGTCCTCGATGGCCTGCAACGCGTCATCATCGGGCAAATCTGATAAACTCAATCCAGTTGTTTTCAGTCCCAGATGCGACTCCGGTGCCGTGTCTGGTTCTTCGAAGTCATCGTAGAGTGCAACACCGGCCGCGAAGTTTCCTGAGCGTCTCGCTGCCCTTGCAGAGCCACCTCTTCCGGCCATAGTGATGATTATCAACGAAAAATACAAACCCTTGACAGGAGCTCTCACAAGTTCGCAATGCCTGCAGATTCGTGATCCGGGGGAGTTCCTCACAACAACACGCGAAAGTAGAAGTAGTTAATAGGTTAGGAAAATCCCAGGAACACCAATGCACACATTAAACTAGGAGGAATAAAAATTGTGAAACAGTTGGTGGATGCTTCCGATATCAAATAAAATAAGAAAAAAAATCGCGAAGTGAACTTCGGTAAAATACCACAACTAATATATAGATACATGTCTAAGTACAGACCAAAAAATAAAAAAAATAAAAAAAGACGTCACTCTAAATTTCGACTGATCAGAGGCTGCGGGTAAATATACTCTGAGAAAAATAAATTCCGGAATCTACGTAATCTACGCGGCACAGATATGGCGTGAGAAGGTATGATTTTGGAAAGCAGTAAATCATCCAGACATAGCGAGGTTAAGTATTAATTTATTTTTTGTTCTTGTTGACCTTCAACGAAGTCTTGAGCAGAGCGGCAAGCTCCTCGTTCTCAATCTTCTTAGTGCCGTCCAAGTTGGGCTGCTCAGGTCCAGCCAACTTGATGATGCCGTTCTTAGTGAGAGCGAAGGTCGTGAAGAACTGAACGACGGGCTTGCCGTCCTTCTCGTACACAACATCGTAGGCCTCAACAAGACCGTGATCCAGGGGCTCCTTCAGGGCCATGCGCACACGACGCTGGTCTTCAAGAATCTTGACGCTGAAGGGGAAAGGTCCGGCCTTCTTCTGCACCTCGGTGATGGCCAATCTGGAAGAGCGAAGCTTCAACTGGTAAGTGAGGTCGGTCTTTCTGAAGATATTAGTAGGGTCCTGCTTGGACTTGGTCTTGCCCGTGGAACCAGCAGTGGACACAATAACATCGAGACCGTAAACCTCGTTCTCCTCGAACTTCTGGCTCTCGAAATCACGGCGCTGGCTCTCGCTGGGGTTCAAAATAATCCGCTTCTTGCCAGCAACGTTGTTCTGCTGGTGCTGCATGCTCAACATGCCCTCCATGGTGGTGACACCGAACTCCTTCGTGACCTGGTCAACCACGCGCGTCACGTCCATGTTGCGCGCACCGGGCTTGACCGTGCGCAAAGCAGCCTCCGTGGCATACCAAGCAGCCGCCAAGGCCTCCTTGACCTCGGGAGAGAACTCGCCGCCAACAGCAACAGTGTCGCTGACAATGGATGCATAGCCATCGATCTGAATACCAACGCAGATCTTGACGGTTTGACCGGCCTTCAGCTCCTGGACAGCATCGCCCTCAACGGGGCTGTAGTGTGCAACGCAGTCGTCCACGCTCACGGAAGTCGGAAAGGCAATGCCCTTGGGAACGCCCTTCTTGCTGTTGTAGACCTTAGCGGCACCCTCAGCGAGTAACTCGTCACCCTTTGTGCAGATCTCGGGGATCTTAGCACCGGGCACAGCCAAAGTCTTGAGCTCGGCAAGAACCTTCTTGGCGATGTCGCCAGCAGTCTTGTACTTGGTGATAACGTCCGGGTTCGCAACCGTGTTTTCGGGCTTCTCAACAGTGGCCTTGGTGTTCGAAGACATTGTCTGGTTGTTTATACTTTAATTTTTTAATATGGATTTTTCCAACCTCCGGGGTGTTCCTAATTATGCCTGCCATGCTCGAAGAGCAGGGCTGACACCATGTGACATGTCCCAGTCGCCTCGCTTTTTTTCACCACCACATTATCATATTACCAACTCCACCCAGGCAGGGAGAGAGAGAGCTATTGGGACTAGGACTGGGACTAGGACGGCGACTACCTCAACAACGATCTCGCTCTCTACTTGACTTATCACGCACGCCTACACTGCGAATAATCACTATCTGGTGCCCTTTCCCTAGTGCAGATCAGATGCCCTAGGAATCTCCATGGACACCGTCAAGTGGATAGATGTGTCAAAGCCGAGATGGAAATAGTCACCTACTACCATTTGATAGGGTATATTGAAATATATTTCATTTCGATATAATATTGAAACATGAAGAGGTTGGCAAAGATCCCCAGTTCAGGCACATATCCATCCGGTTTTGCCGTCGGCGCAATCCATGCTGGCATTAAGAAAAATGCAGATCAGTTTGATCTCGCTGGTGTTATGAGCACCAAGGATTGCACTGCAGCGGGCGTCTTCACGTCCAACATTTTCAAAGCCGCTCCCGTGCAGCGGGACCAGCGTATTCTGCAATCCACGAAGGGCCTTGGGTTCCGATCTGTAATCGTGAATAGCGGTAATGCGAATGCTGTGACTGGCCAAAAAGGCCTCGAGGATGCAGACGCTATGAGTGACGCTGCATCTAAAGCGGCTGGTGGCGGCAACACTCTATGTATGAGCACGGGCGTAATTGGCCAGCTGCTTCCGATCGATAAAATCACATCAAATGCTGCAACATTGTTTAAGCAGGTGGGCTCAGATCACGATGCTTGGATGACTCTCGCCAAGGGAATGATGACTACTGACACATATCCGAAGCTCACGTCGAAGCAATTCAAAATTGGCGCCCACACTTACAACTTGGCTGGTGTTGCGAAAGGTGGCGGTATGATCAGCCCGAACATGGCTACTTTGCTTGGTGTGGTTGCAACCGATGCACCTGTTGCTGTTGATGCTCTTAAATCCGTGCTTAAGCATAGTGTCGACAAAAGTTTCAATGCCATCAGCGTTGATGGCGATATGAGCACAAATGATACAATTCTTGCGCTGGCAAACGGTGCTGCGGGTGGCTCGACAATTGAGGTGGATGGTCCTGGTTACACTGAATTCCAGGACGCTGTGGAAGATGTGTGCGTACAATTGGCCAAGCTTGTATGCCGAGACGGCGAAGGTGCGACGAAGTTTGTGCAAATAGATGTGCTTGGTGCTGAATCGGCAAAGTCTGCCAAGGCCGTTGCACGCTCCATTGCCGGTAGCCAGCTCGTCAAGACAGCCCTTTATGGCAAAGATGCGAACTGGGGAAGAATTTTGTGTGCCATTGGTTACTCTGGCCAGACGGTTGATCCGCAAAAGACGTCGGTTTACTTTGTTCCGACTGACGGATCGACGAAATTGGCTCTATGCATCAATGGGGAGCCTGAAAATGTCGATGAAGAGCGGGCTGCCGAGATCCTCGCTATGCATGACCTGAACATTCGTGTTGAGCTAGGCACTGGCAAAGAATCTTTCCGATTCTGGACGTGTGACTTAACACATGAGTATGTCACCATTAACGGTGACTACAGATCATGATCTCAGACAACAGATCAATAATCGTAAGTCTATCGGAAACATGTAAATATAAAAATAATCAATAAAAAATGGAATAATGTTTGCACAGCTCAGCTAATCAATACGAAATCAAGCAATGTACATCATTAAAGTGTTAGCGTAAAAACAGAATATGATTGATTTAAGCGGCGGCTTTCGATATCTAGTAAAGCTGAATATATATGAATGTAATTTAACTCCACAAGTGTAGCATAAGTAGACACAGTCATCACGCAGCTGGCTTCCTAAGTTGGGTATTCTCTTACCCTTATGTAATGAACCCCGCGGTTTCCATACCTTGGGTATTCATTCCTTCAATACGAACACAGAGAAGCTGTCCTGGCGGACAATAACATTTCTTGTTACAATTAAGTACGCCGTTCTCGTGTAAGATGGGGTTGCACGGAGACAAAGCTCTCTACAACATCGATCAATTTCTGACTGATCGTGAGTTGGCCCACGAGGACCTTTCCTCAACTGAGAAGAACACGCTCGATATTGTTCAAAGAGATGCGCTGCAAGCCGCGTATCAACAGCAAGATATCTCGTTGTTTGGTGAATATGAGCGCCAGAAACTTGTAGAGCTCGAATATCTTTACCAAGTTCGTGGTATCCGGCAGGTCATGCCCTCCGCCATTTTCCAGGAGGGCTATGCTGGTTACGGAAATTCCTGGACGGGTTCGAAGATCCGCCTTCTGTATCCCCAGGATCGCAAGCGAGCCGGTCGTGAAAGCCGCGAGCCGTTTCTGCCCATTAATAAAATTTACGAAATGACGCGTACTGGATCCCAATTAGTGCCATTACGGATCAACCTTCAAACCGACAAGTACCAGCTTCGAGACCGATTAGTATGGAATGTGGACGATACTACTATTCCCCTTGAGCTTTTTGTAGAAAATTTGTTAGAAGACTACGGTCTGCCCTTCTCACTAGCTCCTGAGATATTGAGGTCTCTGCAAGCACAGATCAACAACCATTTGCCGCACATATATCCACGCGAAAAGAACGCAGCCACGATTTCGGAGACAGGGGTCGAGACAAGCACAGAAACAGGCACTACGAGCTCCTCAGTATCAAATGACGATCGAAAGGACGAGCAGAAGGACGATAGAAAGGATGAACAAAAGGATGAACAAAAGGATGAGCAAAAGGATGAGCAAAAGGATGAACGAAAGGATGTGCGAAAGGACGAGCCCACCACAGCGACAGAAACACCCACAGATACGGCAGAACATGTCACTACGACCGTAAAAGAGCCAACACCGGCGTCTGACACGAAAACAGGAACTCTTCCTGAGGGCATTGTGGATCCCAGCTTGGAAAACAAAAAATACAAATATGACGAGGACATGAGACTAACCATAAAAATCGACATTACCATCGGCCAGCATCAACTCATTGACAGATTCGAATGGGATCTAAATAATCGCGATAACGATCCGGAGCTCTTTGCTACATCTGTGGCGGCAGAAATGTGCCTACCCGGAGAATTTGCAACTGCGATTGCACATGCCATAAGAGAGCAATCGCAAATCTATTCGAGTGCATTGTTTAATAGTGGCTACCAGTTCGATGGCAAACCTCCGCACGTTCGTGAGCTTCGGGAAAAATTGGCAATGCCGGTAGACGAGCATGCATTCCTGCGAAGACCAGAGGCTTTAGAGCTCTATACGCCAGCTCTGAAGGAAATGAAACAGCACGGTGTTGACGGCGATCCACATGAGCTTGAGCAGGAACGCCGAGAGCTACGCAGTCGTCGCCGACAAGGCCGTTCTTATCGAAGACATCAGCAGGAAACTCGCATCGGCTCGACAATGAACATGGCTAACGATCCATCGATGTCATCAAAGGAGGCAATTGGTCCCGATGTCAGTACTCCAGTATATTCCAGTCTCCTACCATGCGGTCTTGATCGAAACCTGAGTATCTTACATATGGTTGCATACCGCGAGGATGAGCTGTATGGAGGTGATCGACAAGACCTTGTGTATCATTTTAACAAAAACCGAAAGCGCGCCCAGGTTCCTTCGGCGTCGCTATTTGACGAGTCCTTGGTGCAAAACGAGGGTCCGAAGTGGCTTGTCAAGCTCAGAATACCAAAAGATTTCGCGGAAAAACTGGACTTTTGATTTCTTGTTTTAACATTAGCAAGCATAATTTTTCCGTTTATTTATATATATGAACATACATTCTCACGAAAAAGTCGTTAACGAAAAAAAAAAAGCCGTTACGATAAAAAAAAAAAACAAAGATGAAGACAACGTGACCGCTGCATTGCCATGCAGTCGCGCCGGACTTAAATCGTCGTTATCACCGGACATTTTCCGAGGGCTTTGAGCACCAGCAAGAACCCCTCCATCAATAAGTATGGGCGGAAATAACATTGAGGAATTGTAGAGAATTCTGGACCCTGTAATGGACCCCAAAATGGCGGTGATAGTACGTACGGATCAATATGATTACGGAGCACACGGGCAATTAAACCTAACCGCATAGTAGTTGCAGAGCCGCTCATTTCAGCTACCCTCTATAGTGGCAAGGGCTGTCGTGCGTTGGGTGCCACTTCACTATGTAATCTGTAGAGATAAGTGTTCCCTAGTTATTGAAGCCTTTTAACTTAAAGTGTTGCTTCGGCGTCTGACTGAGCTCTCACCGGAATTATCAATCGATGTCGAACGTATCGCCGACGGACCTCTCAAAGTTCAAAGGACCTTATGATTTCAAGGAAAAGGATTTTCATGAGAACGTAAGTCTGTATGACTATGCAGCCCTCGGTTATATCTTGGGCACGCTTCCGTCGGTGGTAATGACCTCGGTTGCTTGGAATTCATTGAAATTACTATGGTCGTCCCATAAAAAAAGCCTCCGGGACGCCGCTTGGGAGAGTGCGATGATGTACATCGCCTCAAATTGCAATTGGCCGCAGCTCCGGCGCTTATGTCCGGTACGGCCATTACGAGAAGAACTGAACCTCGCTCGCTTTCGAGGACTGCCCGGGTACAACCACTATTTTGGAGGCGAGAATTTCAGTGCACGATGGCTGGTAGAGAAGGAAAACCGTCGTCCGGAGGATCCCGTTCTGCTATACATGCACGGTGGATCATACGCATTGAAAGTGCAAAGACCTCAACTGAAATATTTAGTACGGCTGGTTAAGGAAATGAAACCGGTTGACATTAGCATTCTTATCATTGACTACACGATTGGACCTTTCGCGAAATATCCGACGCAGCTCAACGAAGGTATGGCGTGTTATCGCGAACTGAGGAAAACGTGTAACAACATCATCTTTTTTGGCGACTCCTGTGGTGGCCACATGGGTCTCTCATTGCTACTTAGCGGTGCGCGGTGTGAAGGACTAGTATTGATATCTCCAAGCACAGACATGACTACAAATAATAAGGAAGATGTCGAAATGCGGGAAGTATTTGTTGATCCAAAAAGGACTAGTTACAGCGACCCGCTAATAAGTCCTTTACTTGCGGAGCCATCTATTTGGAAATCGATTTTACCGGACCAAACCATATGTGTTTGGGGAGGTTCCGAGGAGTGCAAAGACCAAATGAGGGATTTTGCCGAAGTAGCAGACATCAAAGAAAAATTTGAAGAACCTGGTGGAAGCCACGACTGCATTTTGCGTGGTAATTCGAACCGTGGTTCGAAATTCATTAGAACACATCTGAAGGCTTGGCTCTTGCATGCGAGTTCGTCCGAACTCGAAGCCAACTCTAACTCTAGTTCAAGCACGTCCGATGTGAGCTCAGTGAATTCAGTCAAAACCGCCAAGGAAGGAGAAGCGGTTTCAGATGATCAGGCTGACGATGACCAGATTAGTCTGAAAAAGGAAGAACTTATTGAGAAAACCGATGGGACTCACGAGACTACAGCCAAGCTGTAACGCCCCTCACACCCACCCTATCTTTGATGGCATCAGAGTTGCAGCCCATCTCGCTCTTATTATTTAATTAGAAGCAGCTCTGCACACACACTAGAGTCTTCCTACTCTATCGAACTTTCGATATAATGTTATTATCAAATATTTTCACGATATAAGCGACTTTTTGTTTTCATTTACTAAACCCCGTCTTTTTACTTACAGACAGTGAGTAAATGGAGAATTAATGGAAGGCTGTAGAGTTATCATATAGATATGCTAAAGATGCTGCTGTGATGGTAAGTCCAGGATCTGGAGGGTCATAACTGTAAATAATAAAAATAATAAAAAAGAGCTTCTGCAGCATGGTCAGAATAGTTTTGTTACCATTCTTACAATATGAGCCAACTCGAGCCAGCAACAATAAAAATGATAATGATGGCAGTGAGGAATCCGGCACCACCCTTGTCAGCCGTTGTGATGTTCAGAGAGTAGGCTTGGACATCGGAGGAGTTCAGGCCAGCTTCACCACCCCAACCGTATACTTGGCCGCCTCCCTGCGTCGTCGAGCCGTTGCTGGTTCCGACAGACGTATTCGTCGTGATATGATAGACCTCAGGAAGGTCAGAAGCCGTGTATGGCCCGGCAAATGTCTTGGTGTACAGGGTCAGAGCGTTGAAGACACCGATTGCACAGATCTGTTCACCGAGACCGTACCAGCCATCCCATCCTTCATGCAACCATGACAAGCCACAGGTATGTCCATCTGTACCACCAGTGCACGACCAGGCTGCAGCTTGGGCCGAAAACTGGATATAGTTCTTAAAGGTCTCCTTCAAAGCAGGGTGAACCTGAATTGCCAAGCCAAGGAACGAGAACATGATTCCCTTGAAGCAGCGCTGATCATTTGAGCATCGCACAATGGACTCGTTCTTCAACATGCACGCTGGTTCGTAAAGAATGTAATTACCCGGCACCCAATCGGCATTGTTCGTGTCAAACAAGTAAGTCGCACGGCTCCACAGCATCTCGAGACGGTCAAGCCACTTAGAGTCGCCCGTGTAGTTGTATAGATACGCACAGCCACTGATCATAAGACCCTGGTCGTAGGTCCATTCTGCACCGGAAATGTCGGAGCAGTTATCTGTTGTATGGGCGCCGTCCAACACACTCATATAGACCTTCGACGGATCGGTGGCGTGCGGATTTGCTGGACTGAGCAGATGGATGTCGATGGCCCAGTTCCAGACCTTCTCAGCCCATTCAATGTAAGACTCGTTGTTTGTGAATCGCGTTAAGCGAGCTGCCAAGTGGAAGAGGCAGCCATTGGCCACCATGTTCTTGTAGTCGTAGCCAGCATTCCACGTGTAGATCTGCCAGCGCAGACCACCGCGGCAGTTCTCTGTGCTCCAGCGGTTTGCCATGGTGTTGAACGTGGCCTGGGCGTAGTAGAGCCAGGGCGGATACTTCTTGTCGGGCAAACTGAAATTTTTCTCGGCTGCGTTCATAGCGGTGATGCCCCAGAATGCCTGGTCATCGTTACCCTCGACTGAGGTCTGATTTTCGGTCATGAAGTTCCAGTTCGAGCCGGACTGGATGACAATGGCTTCCTTGATCCATTGGTCGTATGTGTGGTTGTTTGTGTATGCAGACCAGTCGATGAGACTGCCCCATACGACGCCGGCTTCCCACCAGTAGTACGGTTCTTGGAACATACCGGGCGTCGCGCCAGATTTATTTTGAACCCACGGGCAATATGTCAGGGTGCCCTCGATAACGACATTCTGCGCCGCCTGTATAGATTTGAAATCGCTGGGATCGAGATCTATGGCGCTAACGGCGGACACAGCTGTCCAGAGCAGTGATGTCAATTGCATTGCCAGATAGTTTATGAGGAAACCAGACTTTCTGGTCGGGTTTACGCTTGGTTACGAGGGCGTGTTCCACGATAATCAGTTACTGGTGCAAAGAAAATCTCCAGGCTCCGGTTGAGATGGGTGCTCATTTAGGTCAGGGCTGCGGTTTGTTAATGTGGCCGCGCGATCTTCAAAGCTTATGTGGTGGTGACGGAGCCTTAGACACCTGTATAGGTGACCCTGACGGATCTATTTTTTACTTTTCCTAGTGTGCGCCGAGCCTACTTCTTCCTCCACCCATACACATACCTTGCATTCCCGTGCGCACTCCTTTCCTACGATTTCCCCACTTGAGGATTGGAAAAAAATAAGGACCGCAGCCTACTTCAGCCACCCATAAACGGTAATTGAACATTCGGTAATTAAATTGGAATCGCGAATTTCGGGAGAAAACAATCTGTGGTCAAAAATATAAAATTTAAATAGATGATATGAAATATTTGCCAGTGTTATTGTATGATACCATGTAGAATAAAACAAGGAAGGATGCATGTATGCTAATGTGTGTTGTTGTTGATAAATAAATGCGTGCAGTTTCTTTTTTCTTTTGTCTTTTCTTTTGGGGTATTTTCTTTTGTTGCTCACAAAATGATCCAGATGCCCACGCCAATGAGGAAGATCATGAGCACAGCCGTGACGATTCCTGCACCCGCACGGTCTCCCGTACTCACAGGCTTATTGTCATCGAACGGATTTTTGTTAGTTGTGCTGGATGTCAGCCCGGCTTCTGTGCTCCCGTTCGAAGAGCCGCCGTTGTGCGCTGTATAAGGCTTATGTTTGCTAAGCACTTGGGTGTTGGTCAACGCTGAAAGCGCGCTGATCTGCTCACCTAGTCCGTATGTATTATCATAATTTTTATTGAGCCAGTTCAAACCACACGTGTGTCCGTCCGTGCCTCCGGAGCACGAGTCTGCCGCTGCTGATGCAGTAGAGTTGATTGCCTTCATGATTTCGTCTTGGAGGTCCGGAAGAAGCACCGCAGCTTGTCCCAGTTGCTGCATATAGATTCCCTTAAACGATCGCTGGTCGTTGTTGCATCGGCCGGAGGGCTGGCATGCCTGTTCGTAAACTATATTGTTTTGGAAAAACTTACTCGATGCGTGTGACCAGATATTCTTTGCACGATCCTGCCACTCACTGCTGCCGTTATGATAGTCATAGAGGTACGCGCTGCCACTCAAAATAAGACCCGAATTATATGTCCACTCAATATCAGTAATATCCGTACAGTTCGAGTCCATGTTCGCACCATCGTAAACCGGCCAGGCATTGCCATTTGTGTCGACAAACTGCACGTCAATCAGCCAATTGTAAACCTTTTCAGCAAAGTCTGCATACGTCGAATTACCGGTGTAGTGTGCAAGTCGGGCAGCAAGGTTGAACAAACAACCATTGGACACAGTGTTCTTGTAATTGTAACCCGAGTTCCAGGTGTAGATCTGCCATCTCAGTCCACCACCACATTTCGTCGTCTCCCATCGCGATTTCATGTCGTTGTAGACGGCTTGTGCACTGTAAAGCCACCCATGCTGATCTGAATCCGGATTGGAGAAATTCCGCTCAGCTGCTGTCATTGCAGCGAGCCCCCAGAAGCCCTGGTCATCATTGCCTTCTGTGAGTGACTGGTTCGACGGCATATAGTCACCAGCATCTCCGGCTTGGAAGCTCATGGCGGTTTTGATCATATCGTTGTAGTCCGATTGATTCGTGTAGTACTGCCAATCTAAAAGAACACCCCAAGCTACACCGGCTTCCCACCAGTAATATGGTGGTTGGAAAACACCGGGAGACCATCCACTTCGTGTGGACTCATCGGAACTTGCGAGCGGGTAATAATCTAGCAAGCCCTTCGCGATCAGAGCCGTGCTGTTTTGCACAGTCGTGAACGATTCTGCATCGAACGTGACGCATGCAACAGCCGACAGAAGCGACAAAAACACTAAAGTCATCATCAGCTTGCTGTTTATTTTCCCCTTTTATCAGTAGGGAAAGTGAGGCTTTGTTTACGTCCTTTTCTTTAACGCTCTGCTCTATGATAAACAGATCCATCACTTCGTGATTTCTATATTTAGGAAAGGGGAAACTCGAAGCGCCGAGACAGTATGTCGTGATTTATGAAAAAAGAGGCGTCTCTAGCATGACGCGACGAACGGCCGCGGTACTGCCGCAGCTCTGCAAAGCTAGTTATCACTCCGTGAATTTAATCGAGCCATATACATAAAAAATACATGAGATTTGTCCGGCGTGCCACTGATACACGTTGTATGCACGTTTTACTACGTCTGTGCGCATGCTAGTTCATATGCGCCGACTAATGTGTGCACCCTTCGCCTGCACGCTGATCACAGCCGTCAATTAACCCTTATCTGCGCGCATTGACATAAGTGCCTCGTCGGGCCTTCTTTTCGCCCTGCCACAGCCCGAGTCACCTGAACGATCTCTTGCATGGCTTCGATGAGGCTGGCTCGAGTCAGTGAATTTTATGGGGAAGTGGAGCGTGCTTATCCAGGGAAAGGGCAACAGACCGATGTGGGAAAGAGTCGTCTCGATCAGATTCAAAGTACATATTATCTTCTTCGGTTTATGGATTCTAATGTCATAGATCGTAAATGATAGGGGTATTTACCACCTTTTAGCCCATCTCGTGGTTATGTTAAAAACAATCTCTCAAACGCTGGGCCGAATGAATCAACTGACGGTCACACGGGGCACATTAACGATACCTCATGGGGGGCCCGCACGACCTCTCCACATGCTGAATGTGTGTGATCACACAGTGCGTGAAAATCAATATTCCACAACATACGGTGAGGGCGGTACTTCCGTCTCACCGCTACTACATTCAGTAGTACGGGACACAGTAATAACATCGTCATCAACATCGAACAAGGGTGGGCCTTGTTTACATTTTTGCTAAGAATTTATCGCTTGGCCTTTATTAAAGTTTCACTTCCCCCGATATAAAATCATAAACCGAAGAAATGTCAGTGCAAGACAGAGTCGTTTCCTCTACGTGGCGCGCCGTCTCCTCGGGGTTTGGCACGGACTTGAAGTCAAGAAATTGGAGTATTTACGGTCAATGGCTCGGGTTTTTGTGTTGTCCTGTGTGCATTGCACTTGGTATCGTGAATGTGATCCATCTAAGTCTCATTATAATCTTCGGCATAATCTGCATTGTGCAAGGCTTGGTTGTTATTTTCCTTGAGATACCTTTCTTCCTTAAGATATGTCCTGTCACAGAAAGATTCTCATCTTTCATCAAGACCTTCCACCAAAATCTCCCACGAGCGATATTCTATTTGATAATGGCAGCAATTCAATACGGAGGTATTGGAATTAAGGCAACCTCACTAATTGCCGTTGCTGTGTTGTTTACTATCACGGCATTCGCATATTTGATGGCATATTTCACAAAGCAGACGTTCACCGAATCCGCCACATTAGGTGGTGAGGGAATTGCTCGTGAAATGCTTCCTTAATTGATCTTATGATAACGCTTGCGCCAGCCGCTGTTGGATTGAGCATTATTAGATTGTCCTTCAGCCTAATATTGTGGGGCTCCTACCGTCGATGAATGCTGTAGCGTGTGTAATAAAACGTAACGACATCATAATAATTCATGTAGATATATAGCAAAAATTAGAAAAATAAAATGATGACTGAATAGCTTCTTCGCATTCAAGTATAAGGACGTGGCTTGCATCCACATATGGTATCAAGGTTTCAAAGGTTTCAAAGTTTCAAGAACAAACCCTCGCAGGTAATGCCATGCATAGCAGCTCGGCTAATATGTCTCGTAAGTGCTTCAATGATAAGAACGTGTAAAAACTTGTAAAAATGCTTTAAACTTAGAACTCTTTAATAATGTTTCACTGATAAGTTGTAGTTGCTTAGACGCTGATCTCGGATGTAGATGACTTCCGAGACTTTCGCCGCTTGATAGGTTTAATATCATGGCGTTCTGCAAGGCCCTCAACGTAGATATTCCGCCCGGTTTTCTTGGCGTGAGTCAAAATATGTGCCTTGAGATTATCTGTGCGCGAGAATCGACGCTCGCACCCCGGGACAGTGCACGGGTATGGTCGTTCCATAGTGTGCGTCTTCATGTGTCGACGCAAGTGCTCCATTCGACGGAAGCTCTTATCACAAGTCTCACAAGTGTATGGCTTTTCCTCGGAAGGCGCAGGAAGAGTCGAACATGAAGTAGTTGATTCTGCTCGCGACAAATGCTCTTTAGTCTTAATTGGCTTGTGCTCTGCCGAAATGTTCTCTAATGCATCCAAACCATCAGGAACCACGATAGATGCTGCTGGGTCTTCTTCTGCTGTAGCAGCTGTGACTGTAGCAACGGTGGGCGTGTCCAGCTTCTTGTCATTATGAGTGGTCTTTTCCGGATGCGGCACCTGTTTGTGGTTGGAGAAGTCGAATACACCAACGCCAGCATCGGTGCTGCTTCTCAATGACCACTGAGCGGAGTTCGTGACTTCAGTGATGTTGCAAACTTCACTCCGAGTTCGTCTCAAAAAAGATGGGGGGTTATAAAAAGGGTTAACGCCCGCCGACGTCGAAGGCACAGCAGCTGGAGAAACACTTCCGCCAATCTGTGCTCGTGACTGATGGTGGTGATGGCGAAGACTACCAGAAGCGGCGTCTACACTATAAGGGATGCGATTGAGGCTTGCACTGCGACTAGTGCGAGAACTATAAGGAGGAGAATTCATCGAATTCACACTCATGCTGCGACCAAAATTGTCATAATCTTCACATGAACCGTCTAAGCTGCTAAGAACCGATGACGACCGCGCATTGTACACGGATTTGGGATCCAGATAAGCATCTGGTGCCAGGAAAGAGCTTTCCTGTAGCATGCTGTTGCCGATACCAGAGAAGTCGCTTTGACCTCCATTTGAGCTAGTATCAGCCGAAAACATAGTGTCAGGAATCTTGCCTTGAGCGAGATCGAACTGGAAGTTCCAATTCATCTTAGGCTCACTCGTCAGATCAAAGAAGTTTTCAAAGTTATCCTCTGACGGTGTTGCCAGCGGTGTGTCCATAGGAGACATCAAGGGCTGCTGTTGGCCTGGACCAGGAGTGAATGCCAAAGAAGATGCCGAGAAGCTCCGATTCACACTCTGTGGGGTCACAATCCCTGAGAGCGATGCATTAGATATGGACTGGCCACGACCCTTTCTCAAGGGAGTCTTGGGATCATAGTGAGTTGGTTCCGTCTCAGGGATCAACTGCTTGCCACGGGACATTGCCGATCCAGCGGCTACCATATGATCCGGCGGCGATGGAGCTGTGATGTTGCGTTCTTCGTCAGCATGCGACCATCTATCATTGAACAACGACGTTGGATCAATTGTGCCGAAGCTTGTATTGGATACAGACGCTGTGCGTCGAAGTTGGGAAGGATCTATCATAGAGAAATTGTGATCACTTTAAGAAGATATAACAAGTGGAAGATCAACTTGTGAAAGTAGAGCGATATCTTTTTTGTGTTTTAATTTTTTTTCTTTTTTTTCAGTATTGATCAGTAAATAGATCCAACTAAGGTCTCTTAATTGTCAAATTAACTCAAATATCTTTACCACCTCGAATTTACAACCGATATTCGACAACCAATATTTTTGATCCCAGCAACGGTGCGATGACAGTGCGATGATTATCGCTATCTATATATGATACGGACACATCGTCTTGCGGGAGGTTGACAAATTTCGGTATGATACTTCTATTAGCAGATTGCATGTGTGCAGCCCTGCAGCTGACGCGTCGTGTCCTCTATTGAACATATGGGAGGGTTGGCGGAAATGCTAATGGTTATGTAAGTAACCCTTTCCCGTTTTACAGACAGATTTGGACTGTGATCTAAGCCATTCTCAATAGGGAGAAAATATCAACAATCTGTCTCGGCGCAGGCTGTCTGAGTTTTACAAATGAACTCCTAGAAGATGGCTGCAAGCAATCAATTTTTTCTATGATTTCTACAATGCTTTTATTTTATTCATCTCGATCATATATTTAATTTTTCGGTTGCTAGGTTCAACATAATATGCGGGGGACTAGGCGCCATTCAACGGCAATAAAAGTGTCACTCTCCTCCTCACAGTTAAGAATATGTGATAACAGCCTCCCCGATGCGCAAAATCTGACCGTACATAGGCCTTCATCCTCTATGCATCATCATATCGCTATAATTAGTGTACAGCCTAGTAGTGAACCCCAGAGATGGGTTCTATATTGCAATAGACGGGGCAACATGCAACCACGTGATGGACGCCAACCTGATGAATTACTATAAGTTTTTTTTGATGTACTATTTCAAAGCTGTTAATACATTCTACTTTAAAGAAATCGAGCATTACTTCCTTCTACTGCCATTTGAACTTATGGCATAATTTCCGAAATCTCCGTCTTGCGTCATTCGGACTTGCGTCAACCATAGCCTTAGTACCCCGCATCGTGCCGACAAACGAAACCAGTCCCCCGATCTGTTCCCTCTTCTATATTCCCGGCTAGAGATATGCACTTATCGGAGGGCTGCATACCCTAAACCGATACCAAGTTGTTATCAGATAATACGAGAAAAGAAATAAGTGATGCTTAATTATCATTGCTTTTCATCATAAAGTCGTGCAGTGAGACTAACGATAATTGAGTATGTTGTACACAAGAGTTCTCGCTATCTAATGAATGTACTTTCGATGACATTTGGGTTAAAAGGTTCCGTCTTAGCAAACGGCTTTGATTGTCCATAAAGTGATCCGTTCTACGAGTATCCCTAACCATATCAGCGTGCATAATTTGCATCGTTGGATGAAGTGCTCCATGCACAGAGAGATCGACTCCGGACAAGACTTATCGATGCGGACGCTATGACGATCTAGATGTAAAAGATATGGACCCTATGATATCTTCGATACATACTAAAAGATGAGATTCCTCGTAAAAACTAAAATTATTTGCTGCAGGCAATAACCTGTCGCTTTTCTTGTTATTTATGAGCGCTTCCGTTCTGAGAGCTGTCACTCGTCGAGGCCTGCAGCAGCAAGTCGTCTCCTTACATATACATTATCAATCCTGAACAAAATACCACCTATCATGCAACATATGCACAAAAACGTCTGAGTCAGGATCTATTTATTACTCGAAATGCCTCGTTCCTATGAACTAATAGAATGTCAGCAATTTCATATATATTTTTTAAGTCAAGCAGACCCTTGTAAATTTTGTATTACGAGCTTTAATTTGTATCTTCGGTAATTTATTCATATACTATTTTGAAGGGGTCCGAAAAGAGTGATCACAGTTTCCATAAGGCGTAATACCTGAAACTGGGCTCAGCAAACTTCCCATTCGGTGACGCCTTAATTTAAATCTGCGTGAACTCGCGCCTCATTTATTGGCAATATGCGGAGCTTGGAATGCGGCGTTGTGCCAAGCGTCTACATTAAGCTGCGGCTGCCAAAGTCGATTGATAAACCTAAGCCTAGCTCAACGGCGGTAAACGGCTGTTCGTCGCCGAGATTGTTTTTTTCTTCGAGAAAAAAACATGAGCGACAGGGCGGCTACATGGAGGCATGCGCACAATTTTTTTCGGAGGGAGTAGTTGACATCAAAACTTTACATCAGAATATTATAACTCGTACATGTTGGTTCTATTTTTTAAAATATAGACATGTCTAAACTGCATCTTGGAACATGGCTATTTAAGGGTTCTGACCAATGAAGTCAACACCCTTCTTGATGTTCTTCACAAGATCGGCCTTGGCAGCGGCAAGAAGCTCCTCCTCCTTAGCAGTGATCTTGCCAATGGGGTGGATCTTCTCAACACCGTTAGGACCAAGAGTAACGGGGGAAGAGAAGAACTCAATACCCTCGCTCTTGTAAAGAGGAGAGTCAACGTAGGTGTTCTCAGTAACAGACTCACCCTTAAGACCCTTGACAAGGGCAGAGGTGAAGCGAGCACCAGCGTAGGCCATGGACAAAGTGGCAGAGCCGGCTCCAGCCTTAGCCTTGACAACCTCGTCACCACCAAACTGGATACGCTTGATCAAAGCGTCGTAGGTCTCACCGCTGATGTCAGGGTGGTTAGACTGGCTCAACAAGGGGACAATGGTAGCACCAGAGTGACCGCCGACAACAGAGACGAACTCGTTGGCGGGGTCAGTGCCCTTGACCTGAGAGATGAAGCGGGAAGCACGGACCAAGTCCAAGGTGGTGACACCGAAGACACGGCGGGGGTCGTAAACACCCAACTTCTTCAAAGTCTCAGCAACAATGGGGACAGTGGAGTTGACGGGGTTGGAAATGACAGCAATAAGGGCCTTGGGAGAAATCTGGCCAGCAGACTTCGCAAGGTCACGCACAATAGAGGCGTTGGTGTTGAAGAGATCGTCACGAGTCATACCGGGCTTACGGGGAACACCGGCAGGGATGACAATAACGTCAGTGCCCTCGAGAGCCTTCTCAAGACCATTGTCCTCGGGACCGAAACCCTTGACTTCGGACTTGGTGTTGACGTGAGAAACGTCAGCAGCGACACCAGGGGCACCACGGAGATCGTAGAGGTTCAAGCCAGTGATGTCGTGGTTCTCCTTGAGCAAGAGAGAGAGGGGCTGGCCAATACCACCGCCGGCACCGAGAACGGCGACCTTGGACAGAGCGGTAGCAGAGGTGGAGAAAGTGCGGGCGTGACTGGTAGCAATCTTAGCAAACATGTTGTATAGATGAAATTTAGTCTATTCAAAGATGGAGGGTTTGTATATGCGTGATCATAACTCGATTATATATTGATGGAAGTGCCTCAGCATCCGGGGTAGGGCGCGTCACCTGCGTCTGTGCAATGGACCAATAGACTGTACGCGTCAGCACGCTGGACACAAGATCGGTCCACCTAGAGGTCAACGCACGTGAATCTAGGTGCCTTTCCACTTCTGAAAAACAAATGACATCCACGGATCCAAACAGCCATTGATACTCCCAAATTGCTTATGCATGTGTGTCGTGCGTGAAACCATTTGATTTGTTGGTGTGGTAAACGGTCAAATTAAAGCCGACACAGGAGTGGCAGAGAGGAGGCGGTAAAAGATCACTGTGACATAAAGAAGAAATTGTACCAATTAAATAATGAAGTACACAATTGACTTTAAGTAAAAAAATGAGTAAAATGAATTAAAGATAGGATTAGTTTTTATAGCCATAGCCTTAGGCAAAAGAAAAAAAGAATAATAACTGTAGTGTCAAATCATACCCGCCCATTTCATATTCTCAAATAGAATCATATCGCTTACTGCATTCACAACAAATTTCATCGCCGTAGTGTCTGTAGCACAGGTTCTGTGCACATACAAATTCCGACTATTTGGAACAAACCGGGCCCTAAACAGATTTTCAATGTACTGAATAATTTCATCGGGATTTGTGTCATTACCGTGGAAATTCCGGAATCTTGCTCCGAATGACGAATATGAGCATTTTTGAGCAAGAATATCGGTTTTGTTCAGAAACAATTGTACGCTTTTGGCCTTGAACCATCGGGAGTTCACAGTCTGTTGGAACACCTCGAGAGTCTCATCTAGTCGGTTAATAGTTTGATCTTCATCTAAGACTTGATCGTATTCGCTTACGCTCGCTACGAACAGGATGCATGTAATATCATCAAAATTATGAATCCATTTATCGCGCTCGATTCTTTGTCCTCCGACATCCATCACTAGAAGCTTGCTCTTCTTCACTCTGAACTCTGCTTCAGTGATACCTGTGGTTTTTATTCGAGCGTGCAAGATGTCATCATTGTCGGCCCGGTAATCGGAGTTCTTTATCAATGACAGTTTATTAAGGAAATAAGCAGCATTCGTTTCCAAGCCAATCTGATTATTTTCCACTAACTGTTTCAGTGACTCAGGACAAGCTTTCCATAGTTCAAGCGCCAAATCACCTAATGCTTCATGGGTCAGAGCTGGTTCTAGTTCGGTATCAGATCTACCCTCCATAATCCATTCGGGAAATACTGCATTGATTGGAGCGCCTGTCATTGCTCTGCTGATCACGTTTCTGTCGAACTCACCCGAGATCCGACGTTCTTCGGGATCTCTCCTAATATTAACATGACTATACAGAAAAGTACGATTCGATCGATTCTTTTCTGCTTCAACAAAGGCGCGTCTCGTCAAGTCGAGAGACTGCAAAAGCTGAGCATTCAATTCATTGGGACTACGCTCACCGGGAACACCAAACCATTGGGTTACCAATTCCTGTAGCTGCGGAGGAGCGTCTGGATTATGTCTTTCCGAATCACAAATGTCCACGAATAGTCTTAGTGCTCTAATTGTGTCTATCCATATAATCTTAGCGTAGAGCTCGCGCTCATAATCAGTGAATCCTCTTCCATAGCATAAGCGCATCTGCTTGAAGACAGTGGACTTGCCAGATTCTCCAGTACCGACAAAGATAGCTTTTTCGCCGTGCTCATTGTAAAGCTTGGAAAGGTTTTTTTCCACTGAATTATTGAGAGTATTCAATGTTCGAAGCCTTCCAGTCCGCTGAAACTGTGACTCGCTTGAGAGGTGTTTCTCTGCAACACTTTTGATATCCCCTCTTTGAACTGAACTATCTGTTTCGTCAGGTAAACCGACTGTAAAAAATGGATCTTCACCAGCCACTTTACTCGAGCTGCACCCCATGGTTATTAAAATCTGTGTTAGTTATCGCTTGTAACTTTCTAAATGATGTAATGCCAGAATTCGGTTGAAAACC
Source organism: Starmerella cellae (assembly GCA_030579775.1). Classification (NCBI taxonomy): domain Eukaryota; kingdom Fungi; phylum Ascomycota; class Dipodascomycetes; order Dipodascales; family Trichomonascaceae; genus Starmerella; species Starmerella cellae. The sequence continues at coordinate 88,605 of JAKTRQ010000012.1, forward strand.
TCCGATTACTCAAACCCGTTTTTGTTATCTCGAGGTCAGGGTTCTTGATCAGTATATCCCAAAACGGCAATCATTCAATTACGTCCGGAAAACCGCTATTTTATGTATTTTCAAAATGTTTTAGGCTATAATGGTGTAAATAGCAAATTTTTGTTGTATAATATATAATTCCACCAATTTTAGCACTTATAATAGTTTCTTTTGAGGCTTTCTTTTAACGCGACCGTCTCTTTACATAAGATACGGCAAATTGTTTCTTGTTCCGTAACACAGCCCGCATATCATAAGATAATCATGGCTGGCCATGAAATTTATCAATGGTTGGATCAGGCATATACAATAACCACTTTGAAGCCTCATATTACTTGGACTTGTGTTTATTATGTCGGGTCATCCTTTCATTACTCATGAAGCACTTTCGCATATGGTGGGTCATTGGGTACCATACCTTATGCAACGCCGCCAAATTCCCAATGTTACACTGCACCATGAAACAGTAGGAACTCATTTTCGAAATTACGCATGTCAGACCAGCATCTCGCAAATAGGTCTTCATTTAATACAACATCTTCCATTGTGCTTTATGTTTCATGATAAATTTGTATATAAAAAATTAAACTAGTCTCTCATCGAAACGGACTGCAGGATTATTTTCAATGAAGTCGAGACTCACCTTATGTCCAAGCAACTCACGGATATTTGAGACGCCGTACTTGATCATGGTAGGGCGCTCCAATGACAGACCGAAGCCGTAAACACGCAAATCACGCGGCAAACCCATGGCTTCTAACATCTCCGGACGGAACAATCCAGAGTTTCCGATCTCTACCCACTTGCCAAGGCCGTAGTGGTAGCCGAAAATCTCCAAAGACGGCTCAGTATAGGGATTGTAAGCGGGCTTGAAGCGCAGTTGGTCGACGCCCATCTTGGCGAAGAAAGTCTGCATGAAACCGATTAGTCCACCCAACGTGAGACCGAAGTCGGCGATTACACCCTCAATCTGGTGGAATTCGGCCAAATGAGTTGCATCAACGGCCTCGTTACGGAAAACTCGGTCGATTGAGAAGTACCGGGCCGGCCGGGGGTTCTCAGCAAGCTTGTGCAGAACACGCGCAGAGATAGCCGTTGTATGAGTTCGCAAAACTAGTTTCTCCGCATCCTTAGGATCCCACTTGTATCGGTAGCCCTTCGACCCATATTTGCCGTGTTCGTGAACCTCACGCACATTATCGTAGTAAGTTTTGTCTTCCGGAAGTCCGCCCTGCTTCGGGTCCTTGATGTAGAAGGTGTCCTGCATATCACGGGCCGGATGCTGTTGAGGAACAAACAATGCATCGAAGTTCCAGAAGCCGGTGTCCACGTAAGGATCCGTGGCCATCTCCGTGAAGCCCATGTTGAAGAAAATCTGTCGGAACTCTGTGCGCACCTTGTTCAAAGGATGCAAGCTACCAGCGTTGGGGTTCGTGCCCTCGGCATTGAAATTGTACGGCTTGAACTTGGCCGTCTGCCATCGGCCAGACTGCAGCATCTCCACAGTCAAATCGGTCTCGAGCTTCTGCACCTCAAGGGCGAACTCCGGGCCCTTACCGAGTTTGAACCACCAGACCTTTGTTTTCGCAAGCAGTTTACGCTTTCGCAGCTCGGCAAGCTCAGCAGAGTTTTCTAGAGTACCGTGCTCTTTGACGTGTTTAAGTGCGATCTGCGTCGAGTCTTCGGGTCTATCGGCCATGTTAGTGACAAGTTTCGCGCCGTCCTTCTTGACCCAGCCATTCTTGAATGCCCGCTGTTGACCGAGCTTACCAGATGCACCGAGCTGCTTGCCGACATCGGCAAGAGCGAGGCCATCTACAGCTGCAGCAACTGCATCGAACAATCGAGCCTCATGTGAGCCATGAGCGACAATGTCTTCACCCTCATCAGTAAGGGACCACATTTCCTGCTCGATCTGCTCTGCAGTGATCATGTTTTTATCGGACAATGAAGTGACTGCCGACTGGATGGCCGTACTCGGCTGGTCCGGGAAGGCCTTCAGCGTGTTGTCGATGTGACCATTCTTGTCCAGCACCTGCAGGATGCGAGTGACAAGCGACATAATTTTTTACAAACCTGATCTTTACAACGGTATTGATCCAACAAATTACCTCTGCTTACCCACTGTTTTTTCAATGCCGATTGATGACCCAATTAAAAGCTCACGTGATGAAGTCAGTCAATGTCGATGTTATACTTACTACTCTTAGCTAGGTGTGTAGCAGTTATGAAGCAGTGAGTAACGCTAAGGCGTGTACCCTGATTTCCATGCGTACACTGCAGTCAGCGTCACACTACGTCACAGCAGCTCTGGCACCTTAGTGCTATTCACAAAGGCTGCACATAATATAACAACGTACTAGATAGTAGCACGTTCTGAAATCAAAGCACATTTCTTAATTGATGGTGTATGTGTTCTGAGCATAATCCACAGTTATGTATATTTTTCGTATCTAAAGCGAATTGCGCGGTAATATAGACACAGCAGAATGCTACTCTATTTTTTGATGTCTTAGTGTATTGTTAAGTTGGACTAAAATCAATACGGTTCTGCAGTTTTCTGAGCGTAAAAAACATCTTTACGACATCACCTCAAAAGGTTTTCAAAATTATTGGTGTGCACAGTGCACACATACTTTGCATCTAGACTCGCCATAAGTCACCAGACTTGCCTCATTAATCATTAGCTTTGCTCTTGCGCCATCGCAGGCGAAAAATACTGCTTTCGGCTGTTTCCCGTCGAACGGCGTCTTTCTCGATAACCACTGCGCATTTTGTAGCTGATATGAATGCCCACCTAACAATTGATATTGATTTGGGAATTCTTTCATAGGCATTCTTAACAATTGAGTAAATTAACCATAATTTACAAGCACACTTTTCATGTTGAGTCTATAACGTCTTTTTCAGATTGACACATGCTACGTTTCGTTTAAGAAACTGCAGACCCTATCCAGCTGCACGCTCACGCAACCCTGATTGATAGGAACACCTAAATCGTGGGGATTACAAATATATATGTAGGCAAGTGCAGCCGCACTGTGATCCGATCCACCACCACACTCAGCGATATCACGGACGGACTATTACTGGTGCACTTGTGGCGTATTGCCCTGACTCAAAAGACCTCCAATTGCCCCCATAGCCGCCACTGCGCGTCCATCAATTATTCGATCCTCTGATTTGCCACAGGCTTGCAAACAATTATGGGGCTTTTTTCGGAAAAGAAACCGTACACAGCGATCAGCTCCGAATGTGAGGCGCTGATGTCGCACGGATCGCAGCCGGACCCCGCCAAACTGGTCAATCTTATCGAATTGATCCAGGGCACGAGACCCTCATACAGCGGAGGTCACGAAGCCGGCAGATTCTTCCGAAAAAAGCTGAAGTACGGCACGCCCGTGGAGCAGAGCCGTGCGATCTCGCTGGTGGAGACATTGGTCGACAACGGAATTAAAACGGGCCCGTTTGTCGTCGATAGCGGGCTGTCCGACCAATTGATGCAATTGGCCGCTCAGCACACGTCCCACAAGGCTGATCTGACAAAGGCAGCCAAGGCATCAAAGCAGTGCCGTGGACTGCTTCGTGATTGGGCAAATCGCAAGGACCGTAACATCTCGTCGCTATTTTCGCGTGCTGGTCTTGTGGACCGCCATGAGCGGCGCCACCGCCGGTCGTTTAATCCCGACGATGATCTCGACGAAGAAGTGTTTGGCCAGGACGGAAAAATGTCACCTCCTCGACACAGCCATCATACACACACGAAGAGCAATCTGAGCGAGCCGCCGCGGTCTCCACGCTCACCGCGGTCGCCAGTGTCTCCTCGTGGCCGGGCTATTTCGAGATCACCCAGCCCAATCAACTTGAGGGGAGCCAGCATTGAGACGACGATTGCTACTGCCCATAACATTGCTGCACGCTTGACGAACTCATTAATCCAAAGCCCGCACGGATCCCGTGAAACAACAACGTACTACCGACAGTGCAAGCAGCTGAGGCACCGCGTGATCCAGCTCGTGCATGATCCCAGTGAAGAAGTGCAGTCCTACATTGGCCAGCTTGTGGCTGCGAACGAAGAGCTCGTGACGGCATTACAAACCCACGACGTTGTGGTCGAACAGGGAGAGGAATTGCAGGGTCGGGATGACCATGACTCTGTCGATCTGCTTGCCCTCAATGATGCTTCGGCAACACCGGCAGTAAAGCCTGTAAGGCCGCCCCCGCCACTGCACGACCTCACCTTGAGTGATTCGGAGGAGAACGAAGAGGAGGTCACGGTAGACCGCGTTGTGGAGACGCCGAGCACGAACAAGGGAATTTCAAGCAATGAGTTTGATCCCTTTGCGGACGATTTTGAGCAGGCCGAGAGACCGAAGCACACACCGATCTGGTAAAGTGCCAGATGTGAGTTGCCAGATGTGAATTGAATTGTTAGATGTGAATTGCCAGGTGATTGATAAATAAAAATACATATTCGTGTAAAATTAATGATAGGTGTCACCATGAGAACACAGAACATGATCAAAGAAAAAATCGTGATCGATCATATGTCTTTGGAGATACTTTCTACAAGGCTCTCAGCGTAGCTGTTCATGGTCGTCCACATCGACTCCGTGTCGCTGACCACGAGCAGTAGTAGATCGGGATTTGGGAGCTTATGTACTAACAACCGCCGGTTATGCGTCTCAGCACCGGCCCAGACTGCATCCGGCTTCTGATGCCAGAGTTCCGCAGCAAATACGGCATAGATTTTTGTTTGCATTCGTGATGAGACTGCGTAGTTATCTTTGTTCTCACCATTGTGAGTGAAGAGTTGTGATGGGTTTGATTCTCGTTCTCTGCTTTCAAGCACAATTCCATCGGTCGTCATCAGAGAGAGTGCCAGCACATCCGACGTCTTCAGAGAGGTCTCGATCTCTCTGATGATATTCTGGGCTTGCAGCATATTGGAGATACTTGCTCTCGACCCGCTGCTCCAGAGACTGCTCCTATGCTTAATGGCGGATGCGGCGGAAGGGAAGCTCTGACCCCACGAATAGGCTTAGGGCACGGTGGGCATGCCTGTTTCTGATATCACTTAGCTATTGAGGAATTGAAAATATCAGTAGAACATAGTTAAAAGAAAAGCAAAAACAAAAATTTGTTGAATTTTGTAATATATTTTCAGTTTATATTCGGAAGTGGAGTCATCCAAAATTCAATATGAATATGCGTAAGTCTATGTTTGTATATGCTTTGTGTATAGAGATACCTGCACGCTTTAGATCGTGTTTCTTCTAAAGCGATTTCACAGTCGATCCCTTTATTTCTCGTCGAATTTCAAACTGATCGAGTTGACGCAGTGACGCTCGTTTGTGGGATTCTTATATCCTTCGTCATAGAACACATGGCCCAAATGACTATCGCACTTTGCGCACGTCATTTCAGTTCTAGCCATGCCAAGAGAGTTGTCCCGATGTAAATTGATGGCACCAGGAATCGCTGCATAGAATGCTGGCCAACCGCATCCAGAGTCGAACTTCGTGGTAGAGGTATATAACGGGTTGCCACACGCTGCACAGTTGTATGTGCCTGGCTTGTCAAACTTATCGTACTTGCCAGAAAATGGCCGCTCAGTTGATTTCTCGCGCAGAACTGCAAATTGAGCAGGACTAAGGATTGCACGCCATTCAGATGGTGATTTCACGATCTTCGACATTGTTGGTGATATTTGCTATATACACTGGATCAGAAAGCCGCTTCCTTACTTAAACCAGAATCACATTCAAATGGAATGGGTAGGGGGCAGATTTGATGGAAGGATACTGAAAATGGAGCCCTTGCGCTGGGATGACATTCGATAGATGGTAGCGGTGCATTATGGCGCAATATGAAATATGTAGGCTCTGGCCCTGGGCGCAGGGTCTTTCTAATGGTGCTCGATCACCGGCGGTAAGCCTTGGTCTTGTTACGAGATGCAAGCGGGCCTAACCATATGATGTAGAAACGGTGAGACGATCTCACTACACCGTTCTAATAATTCCCGCGATCACAGAGACGGATCATTGACGGACCCACACCCGTAATAATGTCCAAACGATTGTTGAGAGACTTGCAAGCCATTAAGGCGGATCAGGACTGGAACTTCACGGCTGAGCCCGAGGAGGGAAACCTGTCTAAGATCATTGCGACTTTTCCAGGCCCTGTGAAAAGCCCTTACGAGGGAGGTGTGTTCACGATCGAGTTCGACGTCCCTCCTGAGTACCCCTTGAAGCCACCGCGGGCTCGGTTAGCAACCAAGGTGTTCCACCCCAACGTCAGCTCTCAGACTGGTGCCATTTGCTTGGACATTTTGAAAGACAAATGGACTCCCGTTTACACGTTGCTAAGCATTCTCATTTCGCTGCAGCAGCTATTGGACTCGCCCAATGCGTCGGACCCTCAGGATGCAGAGGTTGCCACAGTATACCGTGACCATCCGGATCAGTTTGCCCGCATTGCCAAAGAATGGACGGAGAAATACGCTCGTGTGCCTGCGGAGGGAATTGACCCTTCGTCGATCGATATTTTTGTTCAGATGGGATTCCCTGCAGAGAAGGTCACCAGCGTATTCCAGAGTCTCAACTTGTCGAAGATCAGCAATGAGGAAGAGAAGTCCGAGGTCATGGATGCTCTGTTGAAGTAAAACTGAACAGAGAATATTTACATCGCATCAATCATGTATTCACTGCAAGTTCAAACTATTCAATTAAAAATAAAATGAAACGAAAAGCCTGAAAAGCTTTTATATAAACAAATTAGAAAAAAAAATTAAATATCTGGTTTTATTCATTATTTCTTTTAGTGCCATGGAACTCGTCATTAAACATTGCGATAATGTGGTTGTTTTTGTACTTGAGATGTGTAGGCGAGAGACATTGCAGATCATAGTCAAGCCCTTGACCTTCCATAATTTTTTTTTGTGAAAAAGTGTCAACATGGGTTCAAGAGACTTTAATGAGCTCAATTGGCATCGTGTAGACGATGGTTTCGATGATATTGAAGGCGGATTTGACGACGGCACCTTTTATGGACTTGAGGAAATCGATGACGTTGATGTCGTGAAAGATTCTGGCATTTTAAAGCTAGTACCGCGATCAAAGGATGTGTCTGAAAAGAAAAAGACTAAGAAGACACCAAAATCCACGAAGCGAGAGTCAAAAGCAAAATCTTCAAAAAAGTCTAAGTCCACTGAAGAAAGTGCCAAGAAAGAGGATGAGGATGATAATGCCTTCTCTGCCTTATCCAAGGTTCAAGATGATCCCGTATACAGTCTAGGTACATGGCCGTCAGGTCTAGATTGGCGGATCTACACAGGACTACGAGACAAATCATTTCTAAGTCCTACTGACATTCAAGCTCAAAGCATCCCATTAATTATGGCTGGTTACGATGTCATTGGTAAGGCAGCTACCGGTTCTGGTAAAACACTTGCATATTCTCTTCCACTTTTGAATCGGTATTATCAAGCAACTGATGCCAATAAGAACGATAGCGTCGATGATCACTCGGTTTCAGGAGAACTTGCCGAGGCCGCACTTATGGAGCAGCAGCTCGAAAAACCATCTGAAGATGAACCTACTTCTGACAGTGAATCAGGGGATGACTTTCACGGATTTGATGAGGAAGATGCACCCCAGAAAAAGCTTTCTGAGGAGTCATCAGATGTTGCACGCCGCCCCGAAGGATTGATTGTGAGCCCTACAAGAGAACTCGCCCATCAAATTCGAGACCATTTGCAGGCAATCCTCCCCCCTTCTGACAAATCCAAGATTGTTGCTCTTACAGGTGGTTTAGCTATACAGAAGCAATTAAGACAGCTCAGCAAGTCACCGGCAATTGTAGTAGCCACACCTGGACGTCTCTTAGAAATTCTCGAGCAAATGTCAGCGCGGCAGCAGCACGCTTGGCAACGTATTCCTTCACTTGTTCTTGATGAGGCGGACAGGCTTGTGCAATCGGGTAGTTTTGCCGAGTTAGAATCGGCGATGAAAATCATCGGCGTGTCATTTAAACGCCAGGTTCTTGTTTACAGCGCTACTTTCAATACAGAACTATGGGGAAATCTCAGCTCAAACCGTAAAAGGAAACGCGAAGATATTCGCGATATTATGAGTCAAAAATTTGGCCTTAATTCCACAGCGCATCTTGTAGATGTTGATCCTGAGGGTCAAGTTGCTGAATCTGTTCGTCAGGCTCTTATCGAGTGCCCAAATATGGAGAAGGATCTTTATGCATACTATTTCCTTCTCTTGTATCCCGGTAAATCCATCCTCTTTGTTAATTCTATCGACACGGTGAAGAGACTGGTCCCTCTCTTCAAAGAACTTGGCTTGACTGCTTTCGGAGTGCATAGTGAAATGATACAGAAACAACGATTGCGTTCAATTGAAAGATTCAAGGCTACGAAGAATGCGGTCCTTGTAGCTACTGACGTGGCTGCTCGAGGTCTCGATGTTCCACTCGTCGACCATGTTTTACACTATCATTTGCCGCGATCTGCTGATATGTACGTACACAGATCCGGAAGAACTGCGCGTGCTGGAAATATGGGTGTTTCCGTAGCTCTTTGCTCTCCGCAAGAGGCATCAGGTCCCCTTCCTAATCTTTTGAAACTCATCCACACCAAGCCTCAACATATTAATATCGATTACGACATTTTGGAAAAAGTCCGGGAGCGAGTGAGACTAGCAAAGAAAATTGCGGACATTCAAATGCTTGCCACGAAGAAGGGAAAGACAGAGTCGTGGCTTAATGAAGCTGCTGAAGAACTTGGTATCGATATTGATGAAAGTTTTGCTAAACTTGATGGCCGTGGTGGTAAGAGTAAGAACAAGGCTTCCGAGCCTAATGGAGATGTAAATGAGTTGAAGGCGATGCGTGCAGAGTTAGCGGATATGTTATCAAGAAAACTGGGTACCAACAGACGATATCTCACTTCTGGTTCCCAGAATTTGGCCCATGAGATGTTAAAACAGAAAAATTCTCCTGTGCTTGGAAAGCCCATGAAGTCTGCTTTGGACGAGTTGACTCCAAAAACCAAGCAAAATAAACCAGTGGCGATATCTGCAGACAGCAGCGCCGCTAACATTCAAAAGAAACCCACCAAGAAGGTCAAATCAAAATAAACGACATAAGTTAATTATGCGAATCTCCGAAATTGTAAACCTTTCAACATGATTAGAAAAGTATGATCGGGATATTTAGTATATGGACACAAGAAAAGAAAAGAACTACATGCCTTTCTTATATAAATATCAAATGGCTAAAAATAAGTCTCTTTATTCTCGCTTGTAATGGGTAGCAATAAATCACTAAGACTCTAAGAATATCTTTAGTCACTGAAGAATTCGTCATCACTTTCATCAACAAGCTGATCAAAATTCAGCTTGTAACGGAGCAAGCCTCCGACACCACCGAATCCTTGAACGAACTGAGCACCTTCGGCAGACTTGTCTGTAACAAACTCCAGTCTAGCACCATAATCTGTGTAGTTTTCTGCAAGCCACTCAACAAACGGCTTCTCATCAATGAGCTCCAATTCCTGACCGTCCTTACCAATCAAATAATCTTTCGGTGCATCTGGCATTGCATAAGCAATGCTCTCGTTATTTTCAGCATCACGCAAAGTGTAACGCATGAGTTCAAGGTTTTCCCATACAATAAGCACCTCAACAGCACTAGCATCAAGAGCTTTCAATGTATCTTCATAACCATAGCAGAACAAGCCTTGGTCCTTAGCGATCTCTTCGAAATACTTGGCCAACAATTTCTTCTCTTGAACGAACTTGACATTACTCAAGCTTTCAGCACTGAGTTCAATGGCCTGGTTGAAACCGTTCTCACCACCATAACTGACATCTACAATCTGGACAATCTTTGCCTGCAAACGCTGATCGAACAAATCGGAGTGACTCAATTCATTTTTGAAATCGGCACTACCAGCAAGCACGAGACCAGTGACATTTACTTTGTCGTTTGTAATGAAATTCTGAACAGCCACTTCAGCAACCTTACGAACATAGTTGTGACGTTTCTCATCACGCAGACGGGAGAAACGCAATGCAGACTGACCACCACGACCGTGCTTCTTAGGAAGATCGACTGTAAATTTGTGCAAAACCTCACGTGTGTTACCACTCAATGTACCAAACAATGCACCATTACCGTCCATAACAATGAATCCGAATCTGTCGTCAGATTCTAACAATTCGCTCAAAGCCTCGACATGGAATTTTGAGTCACACAAGTAGAGCGATGTATTAATGGGCTTGAAAGGCTCAAAATCAATAGTAAGCTTACGAGCCTTACCTTCATTGTTCAACGCTTCGCCACAGAAAATGACCAAACCATTGGGCGGGCACTTTGTGTACTGCTTCAGTCTTTGCTGTGTTGATGTGATGGCACTGAGTACACTCAAGCGGTTAACACGCGATTTGATGTTAGACGCCGTGCCGTATTCATCTGTCAACATTTTCGTGTATTGCGGAATCTGCGACCGCGGCGGCATGATGAGTGAGATCATCGAGGTGCCATTACCTCTAGCTTCCTGAAGGTTCCTCACCAACTTTTTGACCTTCCAGATCTCAATGTTTCTTTCCGCCTGCGTGCTCATCTTAGCGAACTTTGTTGAAAAAAATGACTTTGGCAAACCTATCCACGAAAAAAGCCTTCTTTACTATCCACACGTGACTGCCATTATATTTCTTAAGGTAGACACTGCGACTAACGGAGTTGAATTGAGTGTTTTATAAATATTTAAAAAAATCCCACGTCATAGCAAAAGTGGTGCTTTATTAATCTAGACAGAGAAATCGCGATATATCATAGAGTTTTGGCCACTTACTCAATGGTATGCACAGGACACCCAGACGGAGGAGAAATGTGAAATTTCAATAGCCTAACGTTATTGTGGGTACCGCCATCGATCCGTAATCTAACGGCTCTTGCACAGATTCCTTTGGGAGTTTTCCTGTTCGCTGCCCTACTCGGATATAGCCATAGTTCTCAACACTGCTATAATTTACACAATGTGGTGGGAGTTATGGGGTGTACCAACTTGCCTATTTAACATCAGTTTTCTAAACGGTAGACAAGTCAGGGTACGGGATCCACAGTCCCATCTACAAATCATACTGAGTTCTATTTAGCCCCGCGTTGAACATCTTCAGACATCAACATGCCTACTACTCCAACTGCGTTTGCTGAGGTAGTACGTTTCAGCAAGAGCTCGGCTGAGTTGAGAAGCCGGGTACTGTCTCTCTATAGAGTCTTCATGCGTCGCGCCCCGAACTTTGTAGAGATGTACGAGATGGATGTTCCTGTCGGTATTGTAAGAACCAAGCTGCGAGAACAATTCGAACGCAACCGCTTTGTAGAAGACATGCGTGTTCGCAACATCTTGCTGGCTCAGGGACACAACGAGTTCCAGGAGACCGTGAATTTCTGGAAGCAGGAGGGCCACGTCCTCAAATATTTCGAGGATTACTTGGCTACCAAGGTCGAAAAGAAGCCGGACAACTTCGTGCGCAAGTTCATCAAGAACGAAGCATAAATCATCTTAGACACAGTCCAAAACCACATCATATACTCATGTGTATATAATATAAAAGTTATTATTTTATTTAAGTCTCCATTGTTCGTTCGCTGAGTTACTCCTTCTTCACCTGATTGTAGAATGTTTTGAGGGCACTGCCGCTGGGGTCGAGTGCCATGACGAATTCGCACACTTGACGACATATCCAAAATTGTTTAGCAGCAACTGCCGCATTATACAATGTGAGAATGCGACCATGAAGATCGAACCTCTGCGACTCCTGAGCCACCATTCCATTTTCTGGCTCTGGTGTGACTTGCGTGCTACTAGTTTGTACGACAATCAAGTATTCGTTAGCGGTCTCGAGATCCGCTTTTTGCAAGCAGGCATCAAAAAGCTCGGCAGGCGTTTTTCCGACGGCCTCGAAAAGACGAGGCCAATACTTCATCTCGACTTTGCGTGCACAACCTGCAACTACCGCTTCGAAGTTTTGCTCTGGAAATTCACGCAGCAACTGAATAGCCAATTCAATATTTTGTTTCATTGTATCGGCATTACCGTAGTCATCGTTTGTTACTACGCGATACAGAAGCGACTCAAGAACGCCAGCAAAATAAGGCGCTCTTGAGTACTTGCGGGCAACGGAAAGTGCTGTAGCATATGCCGGAACTAATGCAGACTCCAAGACGTACTGAATGAACACCTCATGTGTGGTCACTGGTCGCGCAACCGTGAAGGAAGCATCAAAGCTACGTACGGGCTCACACTCAACTAGTGAAACCACACCTCTGTTGCTGCTGATATGAACAGGGTATGCATCCAGACTAATCGTGGCCAAGTATTTGTCGTCACGATGCTCATTAGGTGACCAATTTGTCACAACTGCATCTTGTCCGTCGAAGACCCACAACTGTTGCTCGCTTGGTAAATACACGAAAGTCTCAATCGGCTCGGCCACAATCTGGCGCTGATATTTACGCAACTCGTCATCAACGCTGGAAACAAGAAGTAACATCGTACCAGCTAGCACGAGTACTTGACTTTCTGACAAAATGGAAAAAGCTCGAATCACTGGTGTGGAATCTAATCCATTGAGCACATTGGCCAACGGTAGATCTCGAATAAGATCGAACTCTAGCATACTGAGATCATAAATAAGCAATCTCTGATTCTCGACTCCTGTCAACACACCAAGAAGTCCGTTGGGTCCAGTAGACATAAGATTAACGACACTGCTAGGTCCTTTTCCAATCACGTCACTTGCAATGATTTGCTGCTCTGCAGTTGACGCATTGAGCATCGACATATTGACGGAGCTTGAGAATGCTGTTCCGGGACTCGAAGGCGTGGTGGCTGTAGTGGGGCTTCTTAGACCATGCAAATCTTGAGATGATGCTCTCCTGCTCGGACGATGATGCTGTGAACCGCCACTGTTGCTGCTATTAGTTTCTGTTTTCGACTGTCTGTCGAGCTGACCTGTTGGTAATGGCATTAAGGTATCACTGTTGTTCGACGATTCAGATAATCGAGGTCGGGCAGCTGCTGGAGAGTTGTTGGCTGCCCCTTCAGGGGCTGCTGGCGAGTCCCCCTGAGCTGAGGCCTCTTGCCGAGCAAATGCAGGCAAAAGACTCGCTGCTCCGCGCCCAGAACCATTACCGCCTTTCCCTGACCACAAATCTTTCAAAAGGCTAGCTGATGAATTTTTGGTATTACTGCCCGCAATGGGCGAAAACATGTTCAGTGACACTGTTCCAGTATCTTGGCTGACTGTGGCAGCAACCAATCTCCGGCCGTGCCAACAAAGACCTCCTCGCACAACGGCATCATGATTGCCAACCTCTTTCCACTGACGCGTGACTACACTAAACATCATGATGCCAGCTGTGCCAGCAACAGCCACAAATCTTCCATCAGGACTGCTGCTTATGTGCGCAATCGGCCAGTTTTGAGCCATATACCACGTGGGTAATGGGATCGTCAACCAAGATTGACCATTGGGGCTATCTGTGACTGCCACTCCACGGGATGTAGGATCATGATAAAGCATCAAGCGACCGTTTCCATGCAGCACTGATCGGCTACGACCAGTATTGACTAGCCCACACCATCGTAACATGTTCTGAAGTCTCAGCTTACCGTCGGTACCAAGGTACAATACTGATTCCGCACCTAGCATCCATGAAGCTTTTTGAAGGCCAACCGACTCTTGCACAGTGGACTTGTCACTGCAATTATACAAAGTGAGTCCAAGCATTGACATCAGCTGCCAGCCATCCGTGTAGCCAACGAGAAGCGCAGTTCCTGCTGGAGTCCACTGTAAAGTCAGAGCTTTTCGTTTACCTTCAGTAGGTAACTCAACTGGCTCACAATCGGGATCAAATATATTATTGAAAACAAAGATTTTGCCCTGATCATTGACGACCGCCAGCTTTTTCATGCGAACGTTGAAGTCTATGGCTATTATGACTCCACTCACATTTACTTTAATGCTTTCCGAGGGTGAAACAGTAGTTGGAGGTTCACCACCCGCTGGTGGAGTCGGCCCAAAGGTGGAGGGACTCATTGGATCTGTAGAAGCTGATGCATTTGGTGGGGAAACATTCGTTTGCAATGTTTCTGGGTTCTCAGAAAACCATTTGAAAGCCATAACCTCACCGGTGGAAGTAACCAGACAGCAGATGCACTCTTTTTTAGACATTAATGCGGAGACACCAGACACAATATATGCCCCATCGTTTAAAGGAGGTCGATGCCTTACCAAAAACACAGGTTTTAGTGGATTGTTTGTTTCAAAGTCAACCCAGTGTCCACATTGTATCTCATGACGCGTATATACAACCAATTGTGATCCTACTGAATCTAGTGCCACACCGTTGTCCTCGGTATAAATCGAGCCTACTGGTTCTAGCCAGAGTTCACGGGCTCCAATCGCTTCACCAGGACCAGGTGTAACTACATACGTCATTTTGAGGACCTCTTCAATATCGTGTTTTGGTTTTACCGAGAAAGATGCAACGCGATTATCACTTGTAAGCACCGCCAAATAACTACCCGTCGGACTCGCGATGATATCTACAATATCAGTATCGGGGAACAGTTCGGGATAGATAGCTAAAGGCGCCAATGGCCGTATTCTAAACATTGCCAAAACACGCCTTGAGGCCACTGCTATGTAGGACCCGACTTTCGAAACAGAAAAAGCCACAATCTCCTCATTGGGACATGGTGGATCAATGTACATCCCAATATCGGCCAAAACGGCCGCAGATCCTTCTGGCCACAACATTAGCCGAGGGAAAATAGATATCACCGGGCCTCTCTTAGATTAAGAAGTATTAGCAGTGTTCGTGTAGTATGCCATCCCATTATCCCCTTTCCCCACTGAATATCTGACCCTTGACCATAATTCGCCCAAATATGACTGTTATGAAGGGTGATTGTGCTAAATAGGGCCGCAGATCGTTTGCCGTTAGTTTCAAGAGGTCTTCTTTTTAATCTTTTGAAAAGATCTTATCTTTTCTTCAGTTAAGTTGAAAAAAGAGGGAATTATTATCGAATTCCAGGACATTGTTTCTTAAAAAATAAAAACAAAATAAGAGAAGCAATAAATATTATTATGTACAATATGGTAGCTGCAATGAAGACGATCCGTCCAAATCATGAAGTCACGCAAGCATGATCGATAGTACCTGCTCCTATGACAATATCATTTTCGTAAACGACCAAATACTGACCAGGGGATACTGCTCGGCGAGAATCCGCGAATGTCATAACCAGTTCATTAGGTGCAGGCTCAGTCCAATTTGACACAAACCAAGGTTTTTGTAGCGATCTGTACTGTGCAGCTAACTCACCATTAGCTTGCGGCTTTCTATGCCAATGAAAGTCCTTGCTGATAACTTGATTTGAGAATAGTGAAGGAGCATTAGATCCTCGATCAATGATCAACGCATTTCTCATTTTGTCCTTGCCTACAACAAACCACTTTCCACGGGTCTCAGGTGAAGCTTGTGGCATAGCCAAGCTCACGCGTTGTCCAATGGTATGTGTCCAAAGCCCGCTGTGTTGACCGACAATCTTCTCTAAATTGTTGGCAGTCACAATGGGTCCCGGATTATCTGTCAGGTATTCACTGAGAAACTTATTAAAACCACGGGATCCGAATTCCTCTTGCTGCTCCACAAAACAGAGCCCTTGTGAATCTGGTTTCTCAGCAACCTCAGTGAGGCCAAATGAGCTTGCCAATTTACGGACCTCAGGTTTTGTCAGTTGGGCAAGTGGAAATAATACGTTATTAAGTGTCGTAGATGAAACTGTGGCCAAATAGTAACTCTGATCTTTTTGCAAATATGTTGGCCGCCTCACAAAGCAGTTAGATGTGGAGTCTGTAAAGCTGAGTCCTGCATAGTGACCTGTGGCAAGCCATTTCATTTGAGGATCACGTTCGCGAATGGATGATAGCAAAGTACCAAATTTGATGTATCGGTTACAGCTCACATCTGGATTAGGCGTGTCACCGTTTTGATAGGCTTGTAACATTGGCTCGAACACGTCGGTCCAATAGTCATGTTCTAGATCAATACGTTGTCTGTCTATTTTGAGCAGATCACAGATCTTTTGCACGTCCCGCCAGCTCGACTCTTGGCATTTTGATACTGATGACCAATTGTTCATGAAAACGCCTTTTATCTTCGTGGGACCATATCTATGACACAGAAGAGCCGCAACTGTAGAAGAATCAACACCGCCACTCATGGCAACGTATATTTCATCATCAGATTGAACGTTAGACAATCCTGTGATATCATTACTATTCGGCTTCGTTTCGCAGATTGGGGCGTATCTGTTAGTATCAATCGGTGCCACTCCTACATATCTCGTCGATCTCGAGTGGAATCGAGCACTGAACGAAAAAAAATTCCGTAAACCGCTCATGATCTCATCACTTGTACTGATAAAGTGCGATACCGACAGTGACCTCAGCGATAACAAATTTCGTTCACCCTATGAGTGTTTGTTTGTGATGTCGATGCGTCGGCACGCCGATTGCATCAATTTATTTTTATTTACCGCCGTCTATGAGTCCACTTCGGATATCTGCAGAGAGAGGGTAGAAACCCGATGTTCATTTTAATCGGAAGAAACCCTATGTTTCCGTTAGGGAACGACAGAGGGCATCAGCGGAACTTAGTAACCCAGAACGGCATAAGAAAGCCCGGGTATTTGCGGAAGTGCAAGAACCACCACGAAGCCGTGAATTGCCTTTCTCAACGACAATCGGACTACCCAGTTCAACCCACAGAGAAACGTTTCCTTGCTGAATTTGTCATAACAACGCGGTCGCCGTCTAATCTCAGCGTAATATCCCCTAATCACATTATTTACGCCGCCCATCCCACATTAATACCTGTAATTCGTGGGAATAGAACGTCGATGGTCGAGATTATAAAGTCCCCATTGGACGATAGGCGCTACCGCCATTTTGTGCTTCCCAATCAGCTTGAAGTCTTGCTGGTTCAAGATGAAACAACTGATTCGGGGGCAGCCTCTCTTTCTGTGCGAGTCGGCTCATATGAGGATCCTGATGACCTTCCGGGGCTTGCGCATTTCCTTGAGCACCTTTTGTTCATGGGTACAAAAAAATACCCCGACGAATCTGAGTATAGCCAGTTTTTGAACGAACATGCTGGTAAATCCAATGCGTTCACTTCTGCTGAGCAGACAAATTACCATTTTGAAGTCAATTGGAAGCATCTGCAAGGTGCTCTAGATCGGTTTTCTCAATTTTTTATTGCACCATTGTTTGCTGAAAGCTCGCAAAACCGCGAGATCATGGCAGTTGATAGTGAAAACAAGTGCAATTTGCAAAGCGATCTTTGGCGGTTTTTCCAGCTGGAAAAGTCGTGCTCAAACCCGCACCATCCCATCAGCAAATTTGCTACTGGCAATTACGAAACATTGGGAAAGATACCTGCTGAAAAGGGCATTGACGTGCGTGCTCGCTTGATCGAGTTTTACAAGGCCCACTACACAGCCTCGATCATGAAGCTGGTGGTTATCGGCCGTCAAGACCTTGACACTCTTGAGTCCTATGTGCGTGAGTGCTTTACCGCTGTTCCCAATACACATCCGGATCTCAAGGACAAGCCTACGAGCTATGCTAATGAAGCCACTCTGCGCCCGCAAGATCTTGGTCTTGTTATCAAGGCCAAGCCCGTGATGGACGTCAATATGATCGAATTGACGTTTCCCATCCCGGACCAGCAGCCACTGTATGACACGCACCCTTTCATTTACTACGTCAATTTACTTGGACACGAGTCCGCTGGTTCGTTACTTTTTTACTTAAAACAGAAGCGCTGGGCTACTGAACTGACCTCAGTCATTTCTCATATCTGCAAGGGACATGATTACTTATATCTGAACATTGAGCTCACAAATGAAGGATTTGAACATTACAAAGAAGTTATTGAAGCGGCTTTCGGTTACATTGAAATGGCAAAGAACGCTGGCCCACAAGAATGGTTCTTTGATGAACAGAAAAGCACCAGTCAGGCAGCATTCATGTATCGACAGAAGGGAAGAGCTATGCCTTTGGCCAGTTCCTTGGCACAGGTCATGCACAGACCTATACCGCGCGAGCGTCTTTTGAACTATAGTGTTCTACAAAGATATGACGAAAAACAGTTGGTGGATTTCGTCAGTTACCTCGTACCTCAGAACGTGCAAGTTATGGTTGTTTCACCTAGACTGAAGAATTTAGATCGCAAAGAACGCTGGTATGGCACTGAGTATACTTTGGAACCTCTGGGAACGATCACGCCTTTGGAGACAACAAAGCTTCATCTGCCTCACACAAATGAGTTTTTGACAAAGAATTTTGATTTGGTCAAAGAGGGGGGCAATGGGCCGAAGTCCAAGCAGACACGCCCAAGACTTCTTTACGATTCGCCAGAGCTTCGCCTCTGGCATAAGCTTGATGATCAGTTCAAAATTCCAAAGGCTTATATCGTTGTGAAAATCATTCATGGTTCGATAAGTAACTCTGCGAGGTCGATACGATTTGCAGACTTGTTTATTGCGATGGTCAATGATCTGTTATCAGACTACGCTTATTATGCCGATGTCGCGGGTGTCACTATGAGTTTGACCACAGTTCAAGATGGAATAGAAATAGAGGTTCAAGGCTTTAGCGATAAGCTTGACAAGTTGCTGTCTCTAGTTGTCACGACAATTTATGAAGGAATCCTAAGGAAGGACCGTTTTGATGTTGTTAAAGAGCGTCAGAAGCGCCAGCTGACGAATCTGCTTTTGGCTCAACCCGATGCTCAGCGAACCATTCAGACCGGTTACCTCCTTCTCGAGAAGTTGTATCCTATCGATGCTCGTCTTGAAGCTTTGAAGTCTATTAACTTCGAGGAACTAGAGGAATATGTGCGTAATTTCCGCAGTACGCCCATGGGTATCGAGGTCTTGGTCTGTGGTAACAAAAACTCAACGCAGGCGCATGAATCAGCTCAGCTTGTCATGTCAATCATGGCCAAGGCTACGGGAAAATCTTCAAGCGAGGTCCACCTAGACTTGCCGAACTCCACTTCTCATCAGCGTAACACATCATTTTTGTTTGATGCCGGCACTAATCAATTTCGTCAAGTGACGTTGACTGATCCAGAAAACGTGAATTCTGCTTTGCTCTTGGGATACCAATTTGGCGAAGTTTCTCTTGAAACATCGGCGACTTTATCCATCGTTGCACAAATTCTACAGGAGGAAACATTCGCGCAATTGCGTACAAAGGAGCAACTGGGTTATATAGTTGTATCCACAAAGTCTCAAACGCGAAGCACGATGTGGTTTAACATTTTTGTGCAAAGTGATGAAACCACAGAGTTCTTAGAACACCGTGTTGAGAACTATGTTCAAAAAGTAGCTCGACCTTTGATCGCCTCTTTAAGCGATCAGGAGTACCAGAAGCACATTGCTGCGCTCACAGCAGAACTCTTAGAGGCTAACAAGAATATGACCGATGAAGCTGTGCGTTATTGGTCAGCCATCAACAGTGGATACTACGATTTCCATCGCCGACAAAGGCTGGCTCAAGAGGTTCATAAGATCTCTAAGGAGGACGTGCTAGCAGCATTTGATCGATTCGTTATAAACCCGGAGACCAGAAGCCGATTTGCTCTTCATTTAAAGTCTCACAAGCGTAAACAGCTTGACCCGGAGGTAGCGCTTGCCCGGGCTATTGGTCAACTGATCAGTGAACGCAAAGTCGAAGTTACATCCTCAGAGATTCAGGAATTCATGGGTGAATGCAGATCCATCGCACCTCAGGAGGCTCTGCGAGTACTCTCACAGAAGCTCATGCAATTGCATGGTTTTAGTGCTGCAGAGGCTAAGGAATTCATTACTGCGGCAACGCAAAAGTCTCAACAGATGGTCATGAACTCTCTCCATCCAGAGCAAAATCATTTGCGTCCATCAGGTAAGGAGATTATTTCGTTGCCCGAGTACTATGCCAATGTGAAACTAGCCAAGCGTGCGGAACCCGTCGACGCCCTTGAAACCTTTAAGTCGTATGAGGGAAATTCTAAATTGTAACAATAGACTGTGTACACATTACAGAACATTCAGATAACTTTACTTCATTCATATACTCAATTCATGCTCTTCCTTTGCAGGTTCATAGGTTGTTCACGAGTTGCCTTATTTAATGTTACATGGCTAGGTGATTTAGGCCCTTGCCATTAATGATTGTTGTATGAGTATATGCTATGCTCACAGGATCTTTAGGCATGTGCGCCGAGATCAAGATCATCAGGCACAGGGTCTTCGTCATAGTATTCTGTGTCGGCTGCAGTGCCCATATATGGTGTGTTGGGTTCCAGGATTTTTTCTGTCTGACCTCGTTGTTTATCCCAGGTTTCGATCTCATCCTCATCGAATTCCACACCAGATTTGTCACCTTCTGGTTCGGTGAATCCAGCATCTGTGGCGAGCTCACCTTTCTTCAATGCATTGGGAGCCTTAGTTTTGGGAAATCGTTTCTTTGATCCATCACCTTCTTCATCAACGACGTGAGCTTGTTTCAAACGCAGTCTCACTCGTTCGCCTTCCTCACCAAGCATAGCATTATGTTTTGTGTTCTCAAGGACTTTCTTCCGATCAAAGGCCACATCTACATGCTCGGCCTCAGGAGAACCCGAGCCTTTTCGTAAGATTCCAGGCATTTGCTTGGATGATGACTTTATTATATGTGCCGTCTAGGTCAATTCAGGGATAATCAAAAGTCCGGATATCTATATCTTGCAGAATCCGAAAGAAAGGGAAGTAATAACCAGGGCCGCACCGAAGGTTAGGTCATCTCTTTTGGGCTGGCTATCCATGCATTACATTAAAGACAACGTGGGGGTGGTCACATCTGCGACCGTTACAGTCATAAGAAACAAGCCGTAACTAGCATGCGCCGCCCAGTTTTATCTCATGACACATATCACAAGAACAATAGATAGGACAAGGATGTGATAATGACGCATTCTGCTAGGAAAAAAATAATTAAGTTGTACTAATCATTTATCAATTACGAGATAATAATTATGGAACAAGCTTGACAAAAAGTACAGATCTTTACTGGCAGAACACATACGAGAAAACCGATTAGTTACTATAGTCACCGACGAGCGGCGTTAATTCTAATAATGAATATGATATTTCTTATGTAGTTGAGAAAATTGGAACAAATATACAGAGATAGCGCCAATGCAAATATGAGGATATCAAACTGCATAGAAACGGAGAAAAAACAACATGATCTATGAGACCCTCTTTTCCGGCTTTTATTTACTGACTCGATTAGTCTAGTAGATCTTACGCTTCTCATCAAAACTGAGTTTTCCAGCACCAAGCTTCACAACCATGATAAGTCCACCAACGATCGACAGGACCTGGAAGTGCTCATAGCGAAGATGGTCGCGTTGATAGCTTTGATTCCAGTACGCGTTGAAGCAGAAGTTCTGGATCAACAAGAGAATAGCCAAAAGGGACGCCATGAAACGTGCCTTGTATCCGACGACCAGCAAAAGACAGCTCGTGATACTGATAGTATTGATGAGAATGCCAGAGACCGTCCATCGTGTACGCAACAAGTGGGATAGAAACAGTACGACAATTAGTGAGCGGCCAATCAAAATGAAATTCTGAGATCTGTCTCGAGAATCGATTTCAGGGAGGCCAGGCAAGCGGCGCTTCTCTTGAGCAAACACATCGCTCACAACAAGAAGTAGGCCACCGGTAAGGCTTAATGAGCGCGACCAGAACGGCAAATCGAAAATACGATACACAAGTGCTTGTGAAAACAAAACTCCAATGAGTGAAGTCACGCCGAAAAGCAAATGCTTGTTAGAGATAATGAGAATACTGCTGATAATCATCAAAGTGACAGCAACAATGAAGAAAACCTCCGTGAATAGCCATGGCAGACCACGCACTTTCCATAAATAATTCACCTGCACGCCCCAGTTCGCAATAATTCGGTATGCATCCTCCAAAAATGTAGAGACGACTAGGAATCTCCCAATGAGGGACAAATACGGATTGAGCGGTGCACCGATCTCGCTCAATTTGTTGTCGGCTATGTTTGCAAGGTTGTGAACTTTGTCCAGGAATTTGGACTTAATCGCAGGCTTTTGACTGCTATTGGCTGATCTTGAGTAGCCGTTTGGCTGTGAGATAGGAATCTCGAATGCACCGTTTCTTCGAGATGCCATTTGAGTATTAATTTATGAACGGTGTCCTGTGAGATCAACGTATGATATGTTTTTTCCTGTGTCTTGAAAACCCCGCAAAAAAACGGTGTTGCCTAGTATCCGGTATAAATAATCCTGAGGATTTTTTAAAGGTCGTGTGACAGAGTTTCTGTGAGTTTATGCTGTGCGAGGTGCGCGTGCCGGGGTTGTGATTAATGAGAGGGAGCGTACTTGATGAACTGGCCTATTTCCTCAGCCTTAACACATGCGTCTCTCTATATATGCCACGGTATGTGAAATGTCAAGTCAGCATGCACAATGTCACACCCTTAACCAGCGCTGCGCTCTCGATGCAAACGGCAATTTCGGTATTCATACAAGATTTACGCCGCAATAAATTATAGGCTTTTGAGCCAAATGCAGTATACGTATTATAGCCGACCTTATCGCTAGAATCTGCGGTACATGATGATTTCAGTATTTACCGTTACGTACTGAGAATCTAATACAGCGAGAAGTGCTTTTGCAACACCATCAAATACAACGATATAAAGCTAAATCACGGTGCTAAATTGACTTTGATGAATGAATCCATAAATGGTCATACCACTTGAATGTGTATTGGATTTTTCATTGTTCAGTGGTCGTCACCTAATTAATTACAAGGTGGGGTTTGGCCGTAATCTTACCTTTACTGCTTATTTTCTGATTCAGCTGGTTGACATAATCAACCTAATGTACCGCTCAACAATCACCGCCCTGAACCACACTCAACTCGCAGGTCTCCTTCACTAGTCAACAATGACACACGAGGATGTTGCAGGGATCGTGATTGAGCCAGGTTCGCGAAACACTCGGATCGGCGTCTCCGGTGATCTCGCACCAACCTGCATTTCGACGAGTGCCGCATTGAAGACTGGGTCAGAGACTGAGTACTTTATTCCCGTCGTTGGTACGCCCCAGCCTGATGCAGAGGTCATCACTCCCGTGATGGATGGCATCGTTCAGGATTTTGAAACCGCATCAGGGATGTGGAAATATCTCATAGACACTAACCTCGGCATGCAATTCGACGAGCAGCCGTTGACGATCACGGAAGAGCCATGGGCCCCGCAATTTTCCCGAGAAAAGATGCTCGAAGTCGTGTTCGAGGACTTGAGCGTGCCGCTTTTCCAGCTGGTCAAGGCTCCTTTGGCTGCAACGTTCGAAAGTACGCGATCAACTGCGCTTATTGTGAGTGTTGGATCGGCCATAGCTTCTGCCGTTCCGGTGATTGATGGCATTGTCCGCTCAAAAGCAGCAACCCACACGCGCTTTGCCGGTGATTTCGTCGATGCACACATTCTGATGCAGCTCGAGGATGCACAGGCAAACATCATACCCCAGTATCAGATCAACATGAAGCAGCACGGCCTTGAAGAGGGAAAGGAGGCCAGCACCACCGGTGCTTACAAGCTGAAACCCCGTGGGTCGGACAGTTACCATTTCTTCCAAATGAGCAGATTAATAGAAGAGTTCAAGCGTGTTGCATGTGTCATCAACCCGGTTCAGCTGCGAGGCCCGGAACTGAAAGGTGCTCGCTTGTTCGAATTCCCATCTGGTTTCAACATCGTTGTGGATCATGAACGTATGGTTGCCGTTGAGCCCCTATTCCAACCCAGCATATCTGCACTCCCCGATGGATCTCAACCAAGCGTGAATAGTCTTGGTTTGAGCGAGCTTATACACCAGACCATACAGAAAGTCGATGCACCCTCTGAAATAGTGTTGAGCTTGCTGTCTAATATTGTGCTCCACGGAGGCACAACAAAAATACCGGGCATGGTTGACCGGTTGATGAATGATCTTATTGGAATGATGCCTAACCAAAGACCGAGGATTTACCACTCACAGGCCAACCCGGTATGGACTGGCGCGAGCATCTTAGCCTCGCTTAATGAGTACGACGAATCTTCTTGGTTCACCAAACAACAATATGAAGAGCTTGGCGTGCAACACCTTCTCGAAAAGCAGGATTAATCGGGTTTTGCTTTTTTAGCTTCTTATGTATTTGTATCATTACTTATTATTTTCTTCATGCATATACCTATTAGTGCATCTGGGACACAGAAAGCACCGTAAATAAATAGCGGCGACCTCTCATAATAATTAATTCCATTGAGGACGCCATGAATCGTGACAGGGCATTAGTGTGTGAAGTACTATTGGATCAGAGACTGGACGAGCAAAGGGGACACACGCCTCGAATGCTATCAGGATGAGCTTCATAAAAGGCATCATAACAACGATCATGCAAACGTGCTGAGCACGCAGAATTACTACACAGCTTGCCTTTTAGTAGCCATTGGTCGCAACCAAGGCATGGGAATAGTGTTTTCCCTCCATAATGCTCATTCAAATATCCTTCAAGTTCATACAACAATCGCATACTTGGATATATGCGGCGATCAATCTCCAATAACCATTCATCTTCGAGTAATCTAGACAATAGCTCGCTTTTGGCTGGGAATTCGGTATTGGTCAAATCACGCGGGTCTAGGCCATTGCATCGTGAGCTTCTAAAGAGTACCTTAAGTAAAGCTTTAAATTGTACCCCTAAGCTTTGAGGCATTATGATACGATTCAATGGTTCACTAAATTGTTCTCGATTGACAACAACGAGGTAGCGTTCACCGTCTTTGTAGTCATCTCGTAAATCGAGTAATTCCATGCTAAGAACGCCTAATACCGTCTGTGCTTCCTCTTTCACGGCATCTACTGTGAGCTTGTACTCTTCGGAAAGGTTTAGCTGGTTGTTTGCGGCAGAAATGAATTTTTCAAAGTTCGTCACACTGAAATACCCAGAAGAAAGGATGAATTGCAACCCAGCTGCTTTTGGACTGAACGGAAATCCTGCGTCCATGGAAACAAGAGGAGCTGGTTATTGAAAGAATATGAAAAAGAAAGAAAGAAATAGAAGAAAGATTGATCCAAGGTACAAGTCGATAATTTCTATTCGCGCGTCTTGTTAGAAGGATATTAATTGTGTAAATTACGTATACACAGAAAGCACCGTCACCTCCTTCCAAATAATTTAGAAGACGAAGTAGGTCAACCAAAGGAGGTATCTTTTTTTTTATTCTTGACGACAACGTTGTGCCACAAAACAGTGAAACCTCAATTCAAGGCGCGTGAACGTGAATAAACTGTATTTGATTCCGCTTCTTTTAGATCTGTACACATGCCCAAACCTATCTCTGTCGCTGCGGATGTATGACAACCCTTAGAGATGAGGCACACCGCACAGTTCTTCCTATCCTCTTACCACTTTAATTGCAAAAATCCTGGCCTCATCCGGGCGAAGCGGGATGCGAATTCTGGGTCAGGGTTAAGCGGTATCATGTGGATCAGCAGATTGGGAGCGGAAGGCCATATTGTAATATACCCTTGAATCATGAGCCGACGAGCCACCTCTGACAAAAACCAAACTAGCTTCTGCGCCACATACACCTTAGACTCCTCTCAAGATGTCCAGCGCTGAGCCGTACGACCCATATATTCCCTCTGGGAGCACCGGTACTGGTGAGAACCGAACAGCCGCTATCCAGGCGCAGATTGATGACACGGTAGGCATCATGCGAGAGAACATCAACAAGGTCGCTGCCCGTGGCCGTGGCTTGGATGATTTGCAAGACAAGACCGATAATCTGGCGGCGTCAGCGGCGGGCTTCCACGCCGGCGCTAACCGTGTACGAAAGCAGATGTGGTGGAAGGATATGAAGATGCGTATGTGTCTTATTGCACTAGTGATCATTGTTATTATTGTAGTCGTTGTTGTGCCCGTGGCGACTCTTGTGAGACACTAGTTTTTTTTAGAGAAAAGTGTTTTGACTATTCTGAGTTTCTTTTCTATTTATGGCATGAAGTATTAGCATTATATTATTATTATTTATCATTATTGATACTTACAAGTGCACCATACGTATATATAATTGGAAAAGCTTTCGAAACCGAAAGGGGTTTTTTGATCACCAAATTGACGTTGCGAAAACAATATCAAAAAGAAAATTATAGAGTATTTCTCAATTGTTAATTTATATGTTCTGATTGTCAGGAATTTCGGTCCCACAAAATAAAGATCAGCCTCTTCAATAAGGGAGAGGGAAAGACTTAGCCCAGTTGATAATCTCCTGGCGCAACTCGTTGAGCTTACCGTCCTTGTCCTCGGCGGCGGCAGCCTTGAAGTCCTTGAGACGGTTCGCCTCCTTGGGCAAAGAGTTCTGCAAGTTCTTGGCGTACTTGACGCACTGGTCGATGTACTGGGCGATCTTCTTGAAATCGTCCTCACCCAAGCCACGCGTGGTCATGGCAGGAGAGCCGATACGGACGCCACCCGGGACCAAGGCAGAGGAGTCACCGGGGATGGAGTTCTTGTTCAAAGCAATGTTGACGGCCTCGGCAATGAACTCGACACGGGCACCGTCGATGCCGTGCTCCTTCTTCAAGGAGACGAGAACCATGTGCGAGTCAGTGCCGTCGCTGACCAATCGGTAGCCGAGACTCTTAAACTCGTTCTCCAAGGCCTTGGCGTTCTTCAACACCTGCTGCTGGTACTCAACAAAGGCAGGAGTGTCGGCCTGCTTCAGGGCGACGGCCAACGCAGTGATGGTGTGGTTGTGGGGACCGCCCTGGTGGCCAGGGAAGACGGAGAAGTTGATGCGCTGCTCCAAGTCGTAAGGAATGTCCTTACCGTCCTTGGTCGTGCCCTTGACACCACGACGGAAGAAGATCATGGCACCACGGGGACCACGCAAACTCTTGTGAGTGGTCGTGGTCACGATGTCGGCGTACTCGAACGGAGACGGGATGACCTGCGCAGAGACAAGACCGGAGATGTGGGCCATGTCGACCATCAGCCAAGCACCGACCTTGTCGGCAATCTCACGCATGCGCTTGTAGTCGATGAGACGGCAGTAAGCAGAGGTACCGGCGACCAAAACCTTGGGGCGGAACAACTTGGCGTTCTTCTCGAGCTGGTCGTAGTCAATAATACCGGTTTCCAAGTCGACGTGGTAAGGCATGGTCTCGAAGTAGGTGGAGACGGCGCTGATCTTCTTGGTATCCGTCTGGTAACCGTGACTCAAGTGGCCACCGTGGGGCAAATCAAGACCCATCAAACGACCGTGAGGAGGCATCAGGGCCTGGTACACCTGCAAGTTGGCAGGAGAACCACTCAAGGTCTGCACATTGACGCCCCATTTCTCGGGAGTGACATGGAAGGCTTTGAGAGCACGGTTCTGACACAGGGTCTCAATAGCGTCAATGTTCTCGTTACCACCGTAGTAACGGGCACCAGGATAACCTTCGGAGTACTTGTTGCACATCGGAGTGCCCACGGCCTCAATGACTGCACGGGTGGTCAAGTTCTCGGAGGCGATCAGCACGATCGACTCACGCTGGCGCTGGATCTCACGCTCAACGATCTTTTCGACCTCGGGGTCGGCCTCGGAGAGGTGGGCATCAACGAGTTGCAAATGCTCTTTGCTCAAATGGTACGGCATTTTTTTTGGAAGTCGACAAAAAAATTTCTTTTTGAAAATGTTATGTGTGTGGTTCACAAGTTCACCTGCGTGATAGGGGATGGTGACTATTTACGCGGTCCTCTTCAGCGTAATCGGGGTTTAATTTGTTGTAAGCCTTTCGACAGTAGTGAAGACAGGTGCATATATCATCCACGTGATTTTCGATCCCCATCTCAGATCAGATAAAGCATGCATCGAGCGGGGTGGTGGGGGGCGAATTGAGACAGGCAAAGGGGGGGGTAAAAAGGCAGATCTGCTAGTGTGGAACTAGGTTATTTTTTTCGGGCTCTGAGTAGATTATGTCTCGTACGCGTGAGTGATAAGTATTTCCTTTCCCTGAGCAGTGGTGGTGGTTACAGGATCCTCCTGTCAACATACATACGACCAACAGACATTACTAAACTAATAATATCGCTGTCAAGACAGCTAATAGTCTTACTGACAAAAAAGCAGGTCTTGCAGTCCCCGTTGATTAAATTGCTAAGTATTTGGACTTTCACATGGTGGACATAGCCACAAAATTTAATAATGAGCCGAATTTGACTGAATTCATAGAATTATGCGATGAGTTTTCGAAGTCTGCGGATTTCAAGAACATTTCGACGCAGAATCTCGAAGTGTATAGTAGTGTTTTACAATGTCGCCTGATTCCCATCTTTTTTGGTAATGAGCGAGGTGCTGCTAGTCTTGTTAAAATATTCAATACTCCGGCTGCAATTGGATGCCTCACATCGCGGCTGCGAGATGCTCCGGGATCAGAAACTGAAGATTTACTACAGCTGCTGCAGCAAATACTTGAAGCGACATCTCTGTCCGATCTATTGCAAATATCCGCAGCTGAAACAACGAGCTTGATTTGGGGATCACGAGTTCTGAGTATCGCGAGTTTACGGGACTCAAGTGAATCCAGTACACTTTGGGTGAGTGATCTAAAATTGTATTCCAACTGGCTGGCACGCCGTATGATTGAAGATAGAATTGTGGATGGCCGCTTGTTTGATAAAGGAATCAAGATTGGTGCCCCTCGTGAGTTTGCCGAACCATTCATGAACCATGTCTCATTATTTAAGAATAACATCAGGTCGTTGAGGCCGGCACAGGAAGACTTCCTACTTAGACATGGGCTACTAACGCTTCTTCCTCCAGATCCATCGGTATCTGGCCACATTTTATACGACATCGGAATCAATGCTGAAGTTCTGCTGCCGTTGTGTTATAAATTGCCCACTGCCACTAAAGTCATCCGAGCAGCGATCATTCTTGCCAGAGAAACTGGAACACTTTTCACAATTACGAAGGATGCCTTACTGCCTGAGTGGGCCGATCGATCTTTTGTTATGTTGACCCCCCTGCTGAAACAGCAAGCGCTCACTCAAATATTGATCGGAGCAAGCATGTCCCTGCCTACGGACCAAGTCAACGAACTATCGCATTCACCAACATTCACACAAGGTGTTTCCAATCACCTTCAATCAACATCATCGAGTGTACGGGAGTTAGGG
Organism: Starmerella cellae; assembly: GCA_030579775.1. Lineage (NCBI taxonomy): Eukaryota > Fungi > Ascomycota > Dipodascomycetes > Dipodascales > Trichomonascaceae > Starmerella > Starmerella cellae. The sequence continues at coordinate 117,997 of JAKTRQ010000012.1, forward strand.
ACTTTGTTAGCAGAAGTGATCGCGAAGCGAGGTGGTTCAGATCTCGAATTTGGATTAGTATATACGGGCTATGAATGGTGGATTGGTAGGGATGAGATCGCATCTACTGATGCTATGGCTGCTAGAATGACATCACAACAGGAGGATAAATCAACTGCGTCACTCAAAAATATTCTATCGGGTGGTGAACGACGGGAGTCAGAACAGGACATGAAGAATGCCGTAGGTAAAGACTCCGATGATGACATTTCTGACGAAGAATCGGTGGATCCCCCTTACTTTTTAAAAGACTTAATCGCGTACTTGCGAAGCGAGAAATATGCAGTAGTGCAGTCTGCCCTCGATCACGGTGCGACTCTCATTTTGCGCAAAGTGAAATTCGGTTCCGAAGTCCCTCATTATGCGGAAGACATTTTATCTGCAGCCTGCAGCTTGAATGACAAGTTTTCTATCAACAACTTCAATGAAAAACGGCAATCGATCTTGAATGCTGTACTTATAGCTGATCCCAATCAGGCGCTTACGCTTGTGCAAATGTTCGTTTCTGGAGACTGGTCACTCGCTCAGCGACAAAGTCTACTAAGCACTCTGGCATATGCTGCGCACGCACTGGCGAAAGGCGAACAGCTGAGTTCTCAAGAGCTATTGCCCACAAGACTTCATAAGCTTTTCATCACTAATACAGATCAGATTGGTATTGAGAGTCAATCAAGTGCCAAGACAAAGCCATTAACAGCAGCTGATAATGAGGTAAGCAATGCCGCTGGTAGCCGTGCTGGTACGAAGCCTCTTGCGCGGAATAACTTTTCAGCAGTAAGCAACAAGTTCTTTTTCTCATTATTGGCCGCTCGTCCGCCCTTGAGACAATCGTCCTATGACGCTATGGTATTCGCACAATGGCTGCGAACATTGGCTGTCATCGTAGTTGAAGCCTATCCAACTCAATTTATACCGGAAATGATTGCTGAGTTTTGGCCTTTATTAACAAGTTTGATAAATCAGAGTGCTATGAATATACATGAAGCCATCGTTCTAGAGGCTCTATATGCGAGTTTAAGCATGGTCATTAGTGTTGGTAAGGCGCTCATTGTGCAGGAGTTCGGAGGCGATCTCGGCGCTGTTTTCGATCAACTCGCTGCTGGAATAGAGCAATCAACCGCAGTCAGTCCGCAATCACTTGTTGCGGCGCGCGCAGCACTAGCCCAGTTTGCGCAGATGCTGAAAGAAATTAATGAACGTCTGCTTACGAGGTCATGAGGCGTTTTTTGTATCATGTAAATTTTGTTTTCTTTTTTAATAAATCTTTTCTTTTTTAGAATCGTGGTCATCAATCATTCATGCGTTTCCTTTTAGTTTTTCCCATTCTTCAATGCTGTATGTTTTTTGCGTGAAGGCGTGCACAGCGGCAATCTGACTTTTAAGTGCGTTGTTCACAGCTTTATGCCGTAGTAGGCGGTTTTTCCCTTTGAAAACATCACTCACTACGATGACTTCAAATGCTTGCCCACAGCCCCCGCTTGTATCCGTGACTTCAACATGTGTGGCTTCTAGCTGTGTTTTCAGTACACGCTCAAAATCTCCTTGAGATAGCATATCCCTGCGTATGTCTTATTGTTGCCAAGGGTCAGTAATTACTGATTTGGTCTCGAATATATCAGATCGATCAGTAAATCAGTCAAGGCAGGTCATGTGTGCTTAATGATTAACTAAAACCCTCATGCACCGTTATATATCCTTACGCAATACTCCAATAACACGCACTGCACCATCGCTCAAGCACTAGGCAATTTTGAAAGTGGGCCGAGGTCGTTAATTAGTTCATTGGCTGTAGATCGAGTACTATATACAATTACTATGAGAGCGCACATTAAACCAGTCATCGAATCTTTACAGCGGCTGTACCCGAAGCAGCTCGCAGATTCGAAATGGGACAACACAGGGCTGCTTGTGGACTCGGTCGTGCCTCATTCCGATGGAATCAAAGCTAAAGTATTGCTTACTATTGATCTGACAACGTCAGTTTGCGAAGAAGCCTTAGCACAAAATACAGACCTTATTATTGCCTACCACCCTTTCATCTTCGGTGGGATTAAGGCAATCACCAGAACGAACCCCCAACATGTTTCTCTAATGAAACTGATTGGTGCTGGAGTCTCTGTATACTCACCGCACACGGCAATTGATGCTAGTCCTCACGGAAACGCTGACTGGCTTGCTGATGGTGTAACCGACTTCAAGAAAAACGAGGCAAGTCGGTCCACTGTGCAGGTCATTCAACCCCCTATCGATGAGCAGCGTGATGCTGGTTACGGAAGAGTAGTTGAACTGAAAAAACCAGTGGCTCTTATGGACATGGTTAGGAAAGTCAAAGAATTCCTTGAACTCGACACAGTACAGCTGATTCAGGCTCCTAAGCACAATGATGAGCCAATCACTTCAGTTGCAACATGTGCAGGTTCTGGAAATTCTGTTCTACGTGGAGTGAATGCCGATCTTTGGCTGACTGGAGAATTGAGTCACCATGAAATGCTGTATTTGAAAGAAAGCGGAATTAGTGCCATTGTTTGTGGTCACTCGAACACAGAGCGTGGATTTTTGAAGGTGCTCCGTAAAAGATTGATTGCTGATCTTAATGCCTCTGGTAACGATGCAGAGATTGATATCTCTCATACCGATGCTGATCCGATTCAGTATGTATAGACGGCAGCCCATGCCATAACATATACGTAAAGTACATTATATATCTTGAGCAAGATAGTTAGCGACATTCTCGATATCAACGACTGTCTTTGCATCGACACCAGGGAAACCGGCTAACCAATGCGCGAGCTCCATTATATTTTCTTTGCCCTCCACGTAATATAATTCCACGTCCTTACGAGACTGAAGGGGATGTATTTTAACTTTGGGATACTTTCTTTTTGGTTTTTGCTCGACCGATGATGCTACGGGTGTGGTCTGAGTTTCGGCCTTAACGGCACTTGTAGTTTCATTTTTGACAGATGTGGATCCGTTGAGGACAGTAGATGCATTACCAGCCGACTGATCTTCATTTCCCGTAGGCTTTGAACCTTCTGTGGCCGGCGTGCTGTCTGCTGGCATGACCGATCGCTTTGCCTCAACTCTCTTTTGTTTCCGCTCATTATTCTTTTCAGCAATCAACGCATCACGCCCATTCAAAACCCGAGAAACATCAATTGCCAACTCCTTGTACCAATTTGAGATATCTGTCGGTCTCTTTATAATCTCACAGATAATCCACGAGCCCCAATCACTGCTTGAAGCTGATTTATATTGAAATGACCAATATTTGTTTCCAGCAGGGTCCGTGAACAGGGGCGCACTGCGCATATTATATTTGTGTAATTTCGTGTAAAGCTGTTGGTGACTTTTCCAGATCTTATTATCGGCCGACCTGCGGGCAGCAGCTAGTTTCTGTGACCAAACTTCCTTGTCAACGCTCTTGAGTTTCGCGAGCTTCGCCTCAGTTTCTTTGAATTTAGCTTGGATCCCTTTAATTTCCTCTTGAGAATCTTTCTCAACCCATTTTAATTGATCTACGTCCGACGTCACAGTAATGCGAATTGTTTCAGTACCTGTGCAAATAACCATCAATCTTCTGAGCAGCTCCAGCTGTTCTTCTTCGGTGGTCGGCACCTCTTGGGGTGCATAAGCATCAAGTTGTTCAACGAATTGTAGTAGCCAGTCCCAAATATTCGGATTTGTCGCGTCGAGATTGTCGATTTCTGCTATATAATCTCGCACACGAGCATGAAGAGGTGTTGTGTCATTGCTGATAAGCTTAAGCAACGAGAGTGCAACATTTTTCAATTGTTCGGGCGTGTATGGCTGTAAGGGATCGTTAATGGCGGTGCCCAGTCGCAAAGGGAGGCGACACAATTTATCAAAACGAAATAGAAATTCTCGAATATTGAGTCGCAACCAAAATAGTGATAGCGGCGTATCGCCAAGATTGATGGGGGAAAACTGTGGGAGAGGACGTAAATTCAAATATTTCAATTTGACAATTTTTTTCGGTGCGCCTCTGACAACCTCAGTACGCTGAGATCCTGTTGATAATGAGGAGCTTGGAGTAGTATTCGCACCAGTTTTCCGCGCCTTAGCACTTTCAGCGGCAGCTTTCTCAGCTTCCAGAGCAGCTTTGCGTTTTGTAGCGGCAGCCTTTTTAGCAGCAATACTACGGGCCCTGGCTTTGGCCTCCTCAATCGCGGCCCTTTCTTCCCTTATAAGTCGCTGCTCCTCGGCACGGGCAGCTTGATTTCGAATCCGTTCTGATCGACGTAAGGAGTGCATCATGCTCACACTATTGTGTGTTTGTTCTGGTTTATCTTTAGCAACGGGATGAGAATCAGCCGAGGCATTTGTGACATTCGGGGCATTACTTTTCTCTTGCTCAGACGCATCGCTAGTTTCTTTTTGATTAGCATCTGCCGCCACGGGCGTCTGACTTAATTTTTCAGTCGTGTCTCCATTCTTTACAGATGAATTTTCATTAACTTTCGTGCACGATTGCTCACCTTGCTCATTTACGGTCTTATCATTCACTTTGCTATCATTCGGGCTACCATTAAACGCGTCTTTCTCTTGATCATTCATTATAGTTTCTGGTTTCTCTGACTGCATGGATTATGGTACGGTACTTTCAGACTATAAAATGTCAATGAGGTACCGTGTCTTAGATATTGATGCTATCGACTTTCGCACTTCTGCCGAAAGTCAATTCCCGAAACTACTTTTTTTAGATAAAAGATTGAGGTAGGGCTCGGAAGGCAACTATGGGACAAGACCTGAACCACGAGATGCAAAGCGTGAATAATAGAAATGAAATCGGGACGCCTCATTCCAGCAATGACATGCAAATTTCCAATGTTCAAGTTCTAGTCAGGGAAAAACATATTTACTATAAATGCTGACTATATACGATATTTATCACTAGAACATTTTGAGCAACTCGCGTCCATTTACTCTACTTGCGACGCTGTACCGACATGAGAAGACGCTCTGACATTCAGCTAGTATCTTGAAACTCATTAATGGCTGCTAGCTCTATATGCCAAAACTGTATGCATTCTGATGGGTTTCGAAATTAACATTTGTCATGTTTGAGATTTGATCGCTGTCTATGTCCCTGGTATTTTTAGGCTCATAGTGACACAAAAGTATGACGTGCTGCAGCTGGAATAATAATAGCATGTACGCGGCGATCATATATAGCCACTATTAGTGTTGCCCTAGCTCCACGTAGTGTCACTTTCGCACAGGAGTGATCTGCTAGCTGGTCCGTGTAAGTGAAGACAATTGTCCAAATAAAAAAAAAACTAGTTCTCACAATGGTTAAATCTATTGACAGTGCTGCTGACTTTGATATTCTGGTCAAGAACCCATTGGTGATGGTGAAATTTAGTGCTAAATGGTGTGGACCCTGTAAAGCAGTAGCACCTTTAATCGAAAAGCTCGAGCCGAACTTCCCCTCTGTGAAATTCGGCGATGTTGATGTGGATAATTTACCAGATATCGCTCGGAGATTCTCAGTTACATCAATGCCAACCTTTCTATTTCTTCACAATGGAAATGAAATCAGCCGTGTAGTCGGTGGAGATATCAGCTCTGTTACTCAACGTCTTAAAGAATTGTCAAAAAAGACACCATCATATGGTAGTGGTCAGCGTGTAGGCGGCTCATCCACCACAGTTTCTTCCGTTGCAAAAATTCGGGAATTGAGACAACGTGCACTAGCAGGCGATTCGAAGAATGAGATGGAAGCAGCTGAGTCGACCAAGGAGAAAGAGAAGGAAGATAAGAAACCCACAAAGCCTGTAAAGCCACGTATGACTAGCATATCGAGATCCAGATTCGGCAATGTCGGAGCGTTGTTGCGTAATCTGGCATTTTATGGGAAGCTTTATTTGTGGACTCTTTTCACGTTTGATGCCAAATCAGAGGCCATGAAACTCTTGAGATAAGTCAATTTGACTGCTTGTGTCCCCATGCCATCCACATTTCGGTTGATATTACGAATTTATGTCATCGAATTTTTTATTCCTTTTCATAAATGTTCTATAGCTTTTTTCTACATATTTATTTTAATTGCAGTCATTCTGTTGTGCGTGATGTATACACGGAATAAGTAAATCTTACCTATATGCATCCTCAATTTCCACACGTGATTGTCATCTCATCACTCTTGTAACCATAGACATTCGTACTGAGCATAATCAAGCCTGTAAATGAAGATTGTACTAGATGCTGCAGAGGACAAAATTCGAAAGATTTTGCTCCAATATGCAACAGAGTTTGCACAGACGGGAAATCCATCTGTAACTCTACGGTTCACAGGTGGTTGGGTTCGTGATAAATTACTCGGTAGATCAAGTCATGACATTGATGTCGCCATTGACAAAACCACGGGCGAAGAATTCGCGACAGGACTGCACAAATTCATGGAATCACGAAATATGGCAGAAACTAAGGGTGTTCACAAAGTCGCACTGAATCCAGAAAAGTCTAAACATCTAGAAACGGCAATGACTCGAATCTGTGGACTCGACCTCGATTTTGTCAACTTGCGTAGTGAAGAATACGCTAGTGATTCGCGTGTTCCGAGCACAATCAAATTTGGAACTCCTGAGGAGGATGCTTCTCGTCGCGATGCGACGCTGAATGCACTATTCTATAATTTAACAACGGATACAGTAGAAGATTTTACTGGCCGTGGTCTAGACGACTTGAAGAATGGAATTTTAAGGACCCCACTTGATCCAGCTGTGACATTTTCCGATGACCCGCTGCGTGTATTGAGACTGCTGCGATTCGTTGGTCAGCTTGGATTCACAGTTGCTCCTGATACATTCGCAGCGATGCACGGCGATCAAATCGGGGCAAAAATTCAAGCAAAAGTTAGTGAAGAACGAATTGGAAAAGAGATAGAGAAGCTTCTTGGATCCGACTATTCACAGTTGGGAATGAAGAACCTTGTCGATCTGAAATTGGCTCCGTACATCTTTACGTTCCGGAACTTAGAGAAGAACCCAAAAGTGAAACCAGTCACTGTTGACGAGAAACTTTTTGAGGCTCGCTTTAACAGCATGATTTGGCTGATTGAGTCTAGATTTAACTTCAATAATTTCACCACCGACGAAAAGATTATTCTGTGGTTGGCAAGTTTGCTTCAGGATCTCCCCGAAGAAGGCGTCAGCAATGTTGTGCACGGGGGACTTAAGCTGACCAGAATAGTGAAAGAGGGATGTCTGAAACTTGTTAAATCAGGCCCTGCATTTGATCAGCTGCGGACCATGTTGGAGGAGAACACTTTGTCACGCAAGGACCTTGGCCTGTTTGTGCGACTTTGTGGTCCACTTTGGAAACTCGCAATTCCGTTTAATGCTGCGCGCCTTTACTTTAGTAAACAAACAACGGAAGATTCTGAAAAGATCTACCAGCTAATCATTGATAATCACCTTGAATCAGCATTTTCATTGAAGCCGGCGATTGCTGGAAAAGCACTTATGAATCTTTTAGACATGAAGCCTGGCCCTCAAATCGCGAAAGTTTTGGATGGAGAAATCAAGTATCAACTTGACCACCCTGACTCATCGACCGGGGATATCGAACAGTGGTTGGTAAACGAATACAAATCTCAATGAGCGAAAGTCAAATAATGTATATAGAGGTAAAAATGCATATCTAATTGAAATGAATTAGAAAATAAGTAGGAAATGAGAATAGAAAAAACAAGTCGCAGTATATGAACAGGTTTTCGAAAGATGCTTGATAATGTGATTACTTTCTGTTGAAAATGCGTTTCAACGTTGATGAAAGTAAGAAAGTGATGCAGCCGATGAGTCTCACCACGGCGATAACGGCATTTGACCACAAGAGGAATGCGAAAAAGTAGGAGATTCGCCTACGAACACTGTGAGACATGCCGTATTCTTCAGTATCAGTCGAGGTGATAGCCCACATCAAAACAACGTTGGACACCAACCAAGTTAGGATAAGATACGTCCGGAACATTCGGTTCTCATCGTCAGCCGAAAGTTTCTCCTTGACAACAGGCGGTTTATATGGAGCCAAAGCACGCTTAACTACCTGTTGGAATCGGCGGTCTACATCCTCAAGATCCAGAACAACTTCTTCGACAACGGCATGGTTGCCTTCTTTTACAGCTTTAACGGAGGGCAAAGCAGCTGCTTCATCACTACCCTTCGTACCCCAAGACACATCGTGCCAATTGCAGAATGCATAAACGTTCAAAACATTTACGAAGCTTGGCATCATGAAGAAGTATTGAGGCATTGAAGTGATCAAATGCCAGGGATCCAAATAAATGATAGCAGTCAGAATGTAGAGGCCAAAAGTGGACGCCAAAGCTACTACAACCAAAGCAGTCGTGGAGGTGAAGAAATTGCCAAAGAAATCACTAATTGTTTTGATCTTGCTACCAAAACCGCCAAGTTCGTTTGAAGCAAGCCATAAGGAAATGACCAGCGCATAGTACGAGATAATGCCAAATACACATATCATGACATAGTACATCCACTTTGAACCTTTTGGACGGTTTCCTAGAGCCAACAGGAAACTAATCACCACAAACAATCCATAGACGTATTTCACAATTAGCGAAATAATGGAACTCGCGCCAACTGCAAAGGGAAACGCATTTTTATTGTCATCACTTCCGTATTCCTTAGGATTGGCAGCAAGTTCAATGATAATAGTAATTGTGAGAAAATAGCTTCCGAGATTGAACCAAGTTAGGAATTGATTGAGCAAGTTGTAAAGGAACTGTAGGTGCAGGAAGAACATTCTCAATATGTTATGCGAAGAGAAATAGACCCGACCGAAATGAATGATTGCATAAATTCCCGCAGCAAACGAGCCGTTCAACCATCGCCGGCGCTGACCAATTAGTTCAGCGATGCCTTCAGGAACATCGGTTTCAGCCTTACTAGCTTTGACATATGCAAGGTGCCATTTATTCCCACGCTTGAAGCACACTTCAAGACACAAAATACGATCTTCGGCAAGAAACATATTCTTTTTGAAGATACTCATGCCGTCTATACCCTTCTTGCCAAGGCGTTTCGAAAGTGTGTGGTCTCCCAGGAAATATTGATGCAAGGGGCGACCTTCAACAGCACGATAACGGTAGGAGCTAAATGCACCGGGAAGAACTGAGATGTAACCGAAAGTTGACTCCAATGGTTTATCCAGAATGTTACTGATCTTGTACTCGAAATTCTGTGCCGCTACAAGGGGGTTCAAGAGATCGCGCTTATGAGGGCCCAGAAGAGCATGAATTTCACCGCAGGCACCTCCAACATTTGGGTCATTATAAAATGCTTGCCAGAGGTATAGCAATGATTTGTGACCTGGACGCGTACCCGCATCTACTAGAATAACAACCTCAGGACAAAGAATAGGACAAAAGGCGTTAAACACCCAACGATGGGAGTTAATTTTTTTGGAGTTTTTCTGCTTCAAACAGAGCGTCATCTGGATTGGTGGCAGTGAATTCGGGTTACCCTCCTCAGGACGAACAAGCTTCTGGTTAGGCATCACACAAAGTTGGGTCGTATACTCGAAGATATGCGCAACTGTCTCCTCTCCATCAACTTCACGTTTCATGACACCATCTTGGTAGAGACCCATAGTTGCGAGAACATCAAGTACGTTCTTGTCACAGGCATCGATACCATCCATAACAATGACGACTTGGATCTTCTTCCAAGCATCTTCACCTCCCCAGAAGGAGGATTTCTTCAACCGGCAAATATCACGAATGTTCTGCATAACACCTTGTAAGGTTCTTGTCGTCAGGACTTTATCCTCGTTATAATAGGTGACACAAATGAGAAGTTCAGTCTCACGCTCGTATTCAAGCGCTCGCAACGAATATCCCTTCGAGGGCTTGAACTCGTCTGGGTCACAGGTTGCAGCTGTGTATCGCATGTGGGAGAACTCAGTGCTTCCCGACTCCGGGTCGAGATGCTGTGGCAGCACAGACATGCGAACTGCTGTGGGTACTGGATACTCGGACCGGAAAACTTGGCCTTGGACCAAACCGACTTTACGAGTGTTTGCGCGCTTCACGCGGCTAAGATTTTGACGACGGGCCCAGCCGCTTTCATCATCTACAGGGGTCTGAGATCGCAATGAGTTTTCTTGAGCATCGAGATCGTGCTGATGGATGAACTGGGAGACTGGACGGGACGTGAATCTTCGCTCATCCCACTGGTCGAAGTCCTCCTTTTCATAGTCGGCATAGCTTCGCTGATCATCTTCGTCATCATGAATAGGATATGGGACCTGGGAGTTTGTATGTTGGTGGTTATACGGCACGATTCTCGGCATATCTGCAAGATTTTCACCTTCTATTTCCATAGAGCTATCGAACATGTGTTCACTACTCTCGAGATCGTGGTGGTGATTCGCGAGGTCTCCGTCCTCGGCGAAATCATATCGACTACGGTCCTCAAAGGGATCTGTATCACTAGGCGTATTGGCGTCTTCGAGATTGTTGTATCTACCAGACATTTTCTAAAGATTGGTATGATCTAGTGGCACAACGCGTCCGGAGGTCTATGTTTATGCAAGTGTTTTTTTGTATTGATGTTTTTATTTATCCCTGATATTGCGCCCTTGCCCCCACCCCTGATTGGGCCTTCATCAGGTGAATTTTCCAAATTGAAAACACGCGGGACTAAATTAGGCTAATTATAGATCATGTGGCCCAGCCTCGATGTCTCTTCCACACACAAACACAAACAAACCTCACTTTGTCGTTGTCACATTAGGGACGCATTCGTGATGCTCCTACTACACAGCAGATAAAACCAGAACTTAACAATCGCCAAGCCAAGCCAAGCCAAGCTAAACAAAACCAAACTTCATTCCACGTTTAGTTACAGTCTTTTTTGTGTCACAAAGATTGAAATAATAAATAATTTATGTATATCAAGCAGGTTCGAATGTTCTTCCCTCATGAGGTTTAGACGAGGCTACGATCAGCCTCGCGCTAATTTCGATATGGTTTCGTATTGAGTGTGGCAGACAGGACATCGATTTTCAGGTGGCACAGTGGCCATAATGCATAGACAGACTGAACAGACCATGCCTATTTCTATAACTTTTTTCGTAACAAAGCAGACTGCGCTAAAGTCGACGTCAGGTTTAGTCGCCAAATTCACATGCGGACGTATTGAAGGCTCCACGAGAAAAACGGACATAAAAATTGGCAAAATATTGGATGCATCAGTACTCCCATTCTCGTCTGGAAACTTTAGCTCCAAATATGATCCACCGGTGAAATCCGCAGCCTGCTGCAAGAATGAATTTGGCTGTCCGAATATTGCAGAATCCAAGGGAATCTTCATTTTCTGAGCTGTGAAAATTGAATTCATAGCAGTGATGTACTTTGAACCCGTATTATCCGGCGACGCAGTGAGTACAAGGATGTGTCCATTCAATACAGATTGGTGGATCTGCCGATTCAAATACGTAAGCGCCAAAGAAAGTGGGCCAGCCACAGATGTGCGCCTCTTGGGGGTATTAAGCTCCGCAGCTGCTTTTATGTGGTTTTGGACAGCGTCAACAACTTGTTCATCAAGGTTTTTGAATTGACGAATCATAGCACCATCAATTATTGGACCTTCTCCTAACAGCGCATGCTTGTGATCTACAGTTGAGTGTAGCATTCGGGTACCAGCCCCGTTGTATCCAATAATGGCAAGCTCATTGCCACTGTCGAGAGCCATGTGAGCGTTCATAAAAATAAGTGCATTAGACAACACTGACCAGAATGGATATTGAGAATGCTGTATCCAGCTTTCGGCGTGAAGATCTAACAGGACAACCAAGAAAGAAGAGCTACTTTCTGGTTGAGGTTCGAATCCTCCGAGCTGGGTTGCAGTGTCGTCTACAGCATCCATATCAGAAAGTACTTGTATCAATGTATTTCTCTTCCTTGTTTCACAGTGAGATCTTTGACCCAAGACACACCGGCCGTGATCTGTTCCTATTTAGCTGTAATTTCCCCAAATACTTTGCTCAATCAAGGATATTTTGCCTTGATTGATATCTGTGATTTCTATTAGAATTCTTGAACCTTCGTATATCTGCTGCCACAGCTATATATGCCTCTGTGTATATTTGCTGGAAGCGTCGATCTCTCTTCCTTACCTCCGCTAACCTATCTTCCGCTGCTGGCGCACCGCCTTACTGAGCCGGGCCGTCAATGACCCCTGAATGGTGAGACGATCACATGACTGCTTGAACTATTCATGAACCCCGCGCCATCCTCCACTTGGCAACCACAGGGTTTCATTTATACGAGGCGTTTTCTGTTTAGTGATAGCTCCGTTGTTCCGCAAACACTAATAAAGAAAAATCATTTCTTGCTTTTATTTGCAAATTAGCAAATCCCTTTAGTCTACGGTACAAATTGTGGCAAGAAATCCTGCCATTCTTACATGGGTTTCAGTCCTTTACCTGATGAGGCAAAAGACTATTGGAGCCATCGCCGACGTTCTGTAAACAACACATCTTCACGATCACGGTCATCAAGCCCACAGAGCTCATCATTGTCACATTTTGCGGGCCCACCACTTATAAGAAAGCCCTCCTACGGAGGTTCCTCGAAGTCAATACAATCAACTGTGTCCTCTCCATTGGGTGTTGGTACTGCATCGGGTGCTAGTAGCCCAGGGTCTGCATCACATACAGGAAGAGTCGCACCGAGTGCCGCTGCGGCCGCTGCATTTCAGTCATCAGCGTCGGGTACTCGAAAACCAACTCTGCATTTAGTGCCACCCTCTGCATCTTCATTTGAGTCTAATCTCAGTGACGGCAACATTCCCCTACCGTCGATACCCTCCACTCACGCTGTCCCCCCCAGTGGCGTTGGGGCCACCCCAGCAGCAGGAGCAATGACAACACGCCGTCTGTGGTTCCGGAAAAAGTCGGGTGGACCAGCAACAAGCCTAATTGTGAACCCAAATGAACTGGTGGATGACGTTAAAATTCGAATTTTGGAGAAGTACCCAACAAGTTTGCAGCTGAGATGTGATCCTGCAGATCTTGTAATGACTGTACAGCAATCTTCAGGCGTCCGACTTGAGTTGCAACCCGATGAAAATATGATTGATGTCATTGATCGATATCATCCGGGCGGCATGAAGATGAGCGATGCCATTGAAGTGGGTCCTTCCGCAATGTGGGGGCCTCAGTTGTCCCATTACTACGGAAATCCTCAGGGAGCTACAAATATCCCGGTGCTACCGATTTGTCCCTCTCCTTCGAATGCCTTGTCGGGCTCTTCTATCAACCTCACAGTAGGCAGGAATACTGTGCCGAGAACCGCTCTTCAGCGCGCACGAAGTTACAGTCATACTCAGAACAATGCGCACCAGCTAATTTCTATCGGCCAGCAGTCATCGAGCTCACCTGTAGATGAACCAAGCACAAATCCGCACTTGCTCAACACAGGTTCTAATGGAAACCACGCTAGCATTAACACGAACGTGATGTCGAATGTGAGCCAGAACTCATCGGTGGCGGGAAGTGAACGCAATTCGCCCAGATCGCCTATCTCGGATCACGTTCCATCGTCAGTATCGCCTCCTTCATCCAATTCACATGGCCATACCACGCCTTATGGCTCATTACAACAGCATCCCTCACACTTGCATTTGCCAGCGATGGCTCAAGCGAACTCGCATCACATTTCGTCTGCCCGCAGAACTAGTAATACTACACTGAACTCGACTAGCATATTGTTGTTGCCACGACAGTTCTCGGGCAGTACGGGCTCTAAATCATCGATCGAATCTCGGGTTGGACCCCATGCAACCAAGCTTGTCCCGCTGACCAGTGAATCCAGCAAAAACGATCAGAATGTAAGCAGCTGGACAGACGAGCCTCAACAGGAAGACGACGTTGATGGTGATGAAAAGCGCAGCAGAGTCTCTGCATCGATATTACAACTGCAGCAACAGCTGTCGCCCGTAGACGGCAAAACAGCCATTGTCCCTCAAATCAATGTTCTGATTGTGGAAGACAATCCAGTCAATCAGATGCTGTTGGAGACTTTCATGAAACGACGCAAGGTAAGATTTGACAGCGCCAAAAATGGGCGAGAAGCACTTGAAAAATGGAAAGTTGGTGGATTCCATCTTATTTTGATGGATATCCAGCTTCCGGTGATGACGGGATTAGAGGCAACTGCCGAAATCCGTAGATTAGAGGTCATCAATGGTATAGGTGCGTTTCCTCAAGGATTCAAAGATCACGAAAACCCTCCGACTGAAGTGGCGCCGCACGAAAGAATTTCAAAGTCGACTTCTGGCTTCCGGTCGCCAGTCATCATCGTTGCTCTCACAGCTTCGTCTGATTCAGATGATAAATCAGAGGCACTGGCTGCTGGATGCAATGACTTCCTCACAAAACCTCCGAACTTTGCGTGGCTGGAGAAGAAGATCATCGAATGGGGATGCATGCAGGCCTTAGTTGATTACGATGGCTGGAAGAAATGGAGTGAAGACAAGCCTAAACCGATTAGTCGTCAGAATTCTAATAATCCTTCTGAGCCCATGGCTGTTAAAGTCGGCTAATTTCTTTAAACCGATATGATGATATTGACATTTGCTTCATTCCTGTATTTTAGACTCTTACATTGTTTTTTTGTTTTGTGTTTCGTAAATCATTTCTATATGTATCCATGGCATTTATCCCACATTCTTAAGCAATTATCTGATGCTTGTTTCATTTCCATTAAAGTGAGCGTTATTAAAGTTACTAGTAACTTGACGCTATGTTCGTAAATTGATACATAAAATGATTCTCATGGAAGATGTTGGCTTAACAATTGCGAAAACGTCACGTTGACGTTTCCGCACTCAAGAAAGCCTCTTCATTATAGCCTTATACACACAGATGGTGCATCCGCTCAAAGGATATCATAAGAGTCCTGAGACTGGCAAAAGGCATATTACTTATGTTTATGATAGCGGAGCCTCCAACAGGAGCTCACGATAGAAAATGCACGAGGCAAAGAAGTTGATCTTCGACTCGTTTAGAAAGGACACGATATTAAAATTCGACTTATGAGTCGAAATCCATCTTCTGGTCGCCCTTAATGACTGCGGTCAGAAGATCTTCGAGAATCTCATCAACTTTACTAACGTCATTGGAAGTGCACTGAGCCACGACTTTGCGGTACTTGGCTTCACCTTCCAAGCTCGACATCCGCAGCTGATCTCGAAGTTTGAGTAGCTTTTGCTCGTTGGCACGGTATGCCTTGATGCGGGCTTCCAGAATAGCTGGTGGAAGACTGAACAAGCTCTCCTCGTCCACAATCTGGAATGGCTCGTCGGCATCGTATGTAGTCAGCGGGGTATCTGCGAAATGTTGGTTTGTGTCCTTTTGGAATTCAGTGTTTACGTGCTCAATCGCAGCATCCAGCGCTGCGAGTCTCTGCTCAGAACGGTCACGGCGCCGTTTGAGCGAAAGCTGGAATTCTTTTTCAGCAACGAGCCGATCCAGCTGTTCCGTAGCCGCCTTCAGTTTGGCGTGCGAATGTTTTAGAATATTGTTCTTAGCCTCGAGGGACTGATTAAGTTTCATTTCGAGTTCTGTGATCGCGACATTGCACTTAGATGCCAGCATTTGCCGCTTCTCGTTACCATCCACTAAGGCTCGCGAACCAGCGCGAGAATGGCCGAGGCCAGACGGTTTTGAGAAAGGAATAGCCGCGCCGAAGCCGAAGTCCACCGGGCGGTCGGAACCAGCAGTGCCTGGCTGGCTGTCGTTCGCCACGTCGAACTTCAGGCCAAAGTCTTTAGGTCCGAGGCCAGCACGGTTAGAAATATTGACAGAAGCACCGACTTCAATGAGTTGCTGGGCAATGCGTTTCGACCCCAGCCGCGCGGCGATGTTTAATGCAGTATCACCGTTCGCATCCTGCAGGTCCACAAGCTCGTCCACCAGCCATTTGACGCCATTGGCACCCCGCCACTTCACGGCCCATTCAAGAAGAGCGTCAAGGTAATATCGAGATGCGTCGATTCGACCGGGGATTCCGGCCGTCAATGCAATATGATGTAGCACAGTTCGGCCATTGAAGTCGCCCAAATGCAGGCATGGGTAAAGTAAGTTCAACAAGTCGCCGAATGTCTGGTTGTCGCTCGAGTTCGTCACGAGAACTGCCCGAACCAGCGCGGACTCACCTTTCCGGTTGCCGCGGCGGCAGTTTGCACCATGCTTGAGGAGATCGGATACAAGCGAGAGCTGGCCCAATGCAGCGGCCCAATGCAGCGCTGTGTGTCCCGCATCATCGATGGGCACATCCGGCTCGATCGTTGTGATGCCGCGTCTGACCATGATTTCGTCGAGCGACTCGACGATCATTTTGCTGGAGTTCAGGAACAGATCCGTGACGGCCTCCCGCGAAAGCTCCGCCAGCGTGTCGCCTTCTCGGGGCTCAAGCGGCTCTAAAGTGACGAGATCGTCGTCGCTCGGTATGGGCATTCCCATTTCAAAGCTGTTTTCGGGCACCACGGGTGATATTACCGACGCAGCGGCCGCGGCTGCTGCAGCCATTTCTGACGCAGATGGGTTGTTGTTTTTGGCATCTTCAATGTGTGTGCTGTCAGCGAGTACACTGACGTCTCCGTCTGCCGGAGTCTGCAGATTCAGGTTCGGACGCGCGCTCATAACAATGTCCACGCCTGACATCGACGTGTTCGGTGCGGTTGCTGACAGTGGCTCGTTAGAGCTGCGATCGGTGAAGCGAGAGCTTTCTGCCTGAGGTTCTGGATGCGAAGGCGAGTCCCGGTGATGCGCTGGAGTCTGCTGCGGGGTCGGCTCGTCTACGTCCATTAAGTGGCTCTGCGACTCCAGCGATTGGTCCGCCATGCTAATGCTCATGTTTCCGTTTGTGAAATTATTACTCGACTGCTCCGATGCGTGGACTGACGGCTCAGCATGGCCCTGATCGTTCCCATTACCCGCCGATTCTTCTCCCTGGCCGTTTCTCTGCGTGGACTTATCGGCGTTGCTTCGACTGCGCGCCATAAGCCGACGCTGTTCCTCGATCTCGCGCTGAGTCGGAGTTGATCTCGGAAGCACGGTGTTGCTGACATCGAAGGTCAGCAGTGGGTGCAGCACGTCAAAGACCTCGTATTGTTTGGCTAGCTCAACCGCCGACTCAAGCGGGACCCAAGTGCCCTGGTATTTTCCAGTGCCGCCTTGCACTTTTTCAAACTTCGAGCCTATTTCGCGGTCCAGAACTTTTTGCCGCCGGCTCCGGTCGAGCCCAGCGACCTTCAGCAGCTGCGTTGCGTTCACAGAGCCATCAGATAGCCGCCGCATTACTATATGGTCCTGTATATTTTGCTCGACCACATCCACGTTTGCGTACTGGGCAAGATGGATTCCCGGCACTCCCGTCGCCTCTCTGGCGAGAGGAGGACCTTTCGGGGTCTCTAATGGCACGGTCTCCGTAACCAAGCCAGCGTCCACGTACATGGACTCCGAACGGTGGTGAACCGGCTGCTGGGCCTGCTGAAAACCGCGCGCTAATGGAGTTGCTGGCGCGTCCATACTGGTTTGAACGCGTTTCTTGCAGATCTCTCGATAGGGTAATTAGCGATGATAATGTGATCACGTGGACGCAGTTTTACGCTTTCGTTCAATGGGTCCCTCTGTCTAATATGTATGTATGTGTATTGAGACGCCAGCCCTGGGAAGGGAATCCTTTACTTGCCCTCATGAACAGGCGTGTGCTTTTGTAACCGGCAAGTGTCTTCCCCCATGCGCTTTTACACCATATGTCAAAAAAAAAAGAAAAGTGTCTAGTAACCCCTGCAGGAGGGGAGGCGGGTCCGCCCTTGCTTTTGAAATATAAGTCCTCTTCCCCTTGTATTTGGATCATCCAGATCATTTAGATCAAGATATAAACCATAATGCATTATCAATTTTTTCTTTCTTTATTTTCATTCAAATTAATTGCCTCATGTCTTTGACAAAGAAATAGGTTCGTTACCGAATACATATATACACATAGGTTAGTTTCTTACTCCGTCTTGTCCTCGTTCAGGGCAGAGCGAACGGACTTCAACCCGGGCATGCTGCGCTCAGTGCCTTGATCAACCTGCGAAGTCGTGCGAACTTTGCCTTCGAGTGCATCAAGCAGCTGGGCCTCTCGAGACTGCTCTCTCGTAGAGTTGACCCGTGATGCATCATTATTGATATACTTCCACCACACAGGGTTCTGTGTGAGACCCGCACCAATTCTCGGAACACTGATCTCCGGCTTGAACAGGTGCTGGAGCTTCTCCTCGAGCTGCTCCTCTGTGACAATGTAAGAAGACGAGTCTTGGTATAATTGCAAAAGATGCTCTTGCTGTCGCAGAAGGTTGTTGCGCGCAGTGAGCTTGCGGTTAAAGTCCCGCTTCAGGCTCAATTCGGCCTTTTCTTCTTCGGTACGGGCGATGACAAACTCATGCTGCAAACTCGACTCGATCGTAGGGGTTGTAAGGGATTCGGCAAGCGTCTCTGATACTTCACTCAGCTTCACGTCTCGAGCTTCATCAGCAGCCTTTCGGCGTTGCTCACGGAGCTTCATCTGTTTCTCTTCCTGTTCTTCGTATGCAAGAAGAGACGACTTGAAATAACTACGTCGTACGTCTGCAATATGCCTTTTCCACACTTCTTCCTCGCTCTTCGCAGGCTTCTTGTCACGGTTTTCGGGCTCTTTGGCGCTGAGAGCAATGCGTTCAGCTATTGTTTTGGGCACTTTCGCGGGAGGATTCGGTGAAGATCCTTTGGGTGCCATTTTAGGATCTTGAAAACCGGTTGGGATCTTGGCGAGCTCAGCCTGCTCATAGGATGTGAGCTTGAGCGGAACAACCTGCCGGGGTTTCGGCAGCACGCCGGATTTCAGGTTGATGCGAACCACTCGAGGCATGGTGTCTAGATGTTCTAGTGGTTTGTGTTCCAGCCGATCTGAAAAATATCGTGATATTCTAGGTCAGATCTACCTAACCCATACATTTTGTCCTGCGCACTCAAAGGCCAGTGTGGATCAACCGAATATATATGAGTTCATACTATTGTGAATATTTTGAGTAGTTGTATAATCATAAGTTCTACCTTTTTTTTATTATATAAGGATATGTCTGGATATCGCTTGTGTTATTCTATATAATTCCTTCTATGGTGCCCATACTTCGTATATGGACTCGCTCAATGCAGCCCGTATTTGCTGTCGTTTGACGCAACTTCTTGTTGCTTGGAATATCATCTGCCTACGGTCAGATTCATCATTCAGAGCTAAGTAAGCTTTGCGCAAATGACTTGGCGTTGGGTAGATTCTCTGGATAGCCAGAGCCTTTTCGGCTGAAATGCCCTTTATAGTTCGCAACATCAAGCGGAATGTCTCACCAACAGTGCGCAATTTCGATTTGGTGAGGCCTTCATGAAATGCACTATAATCTACGCCAAGATAACACGCATCATCCTCAAGATCTTTCCGGGCTCGCGTCATACTTTCTTCGAATTGTTCAATTTGCGGGACAATGACTTTGAGTGGCTTCTCAGTGAGTAAACTATCAATTATCTGGGTGACACGTGCGATATAATGCACGGTCTCATTTTGTGATTTCGTCATTTGTAAGTGAAAGTTTGGTTTCACCAAAGTTTGCGACATCGCAGTCATGAATTTCTTGCGATTGTCCTTGAACATTTCATTATTTG
This sequence comes from Starmerella cellae, assembly GCA_030579775.1. Classification (NCBI taxonomy): domain Eukaryota; kingdom Fungi; phylum Ascomycota; class Dipodascomycetes; order Dipodascales; family Trichomonascaceae; genus Starmerella; species Starmerella cellae. The sequence goes on from JAKTRQ010000012.1 coordinate 137,770, forward strand.
AAATGCTGTTGGGGAACTCGATCAAGTAGATAATATTTTGGATGGTTGACTTGGCCAATCTCTTTTTCTGTTCATTGTACCGCCCATCGTGAATAGAGGACCTCAGATCGCCCAATGTTTTCCGCTCAAGAATCCAATCTAATACAGCACGCCGTCCCGTGTCCTTATGCTCTGCAATCCAGACACAATCACCGAGACTCAATGTCTGCACATCGAGTTTAACTCCAAGATTGCGTAAATCATTCACGAGTCCAGCTCGATCGTTCTTTGAAGCAACCTCTCGATTATCGACTAAGAGTTTGGTATGAAAGGACCCTGGTTCCCACACATCTACTACATAGTCGTCATCTGTTTCTGTGGTACTGCTAATAGAGCTTGCTATCGCACTAGCATTGGGTGCCTTTGGCAGTTGAAATTCTTCCTGCCATTCTCCGCTAGCTTTTAGTAGCTTCACTGCTAGGTCCCGGCCGGGATCATCCAAAAAAAACCGGCCATTTTTTTGAAACACACAATCGTGTTCCTTCAGAGTTTTCAGCGCCATTCCTGTGGCTGGCGTGGATCGACTCACTGCGCCATCAAGGACTCCTTGAACGCGAGGTTTCATCAACCTTTGCAGCTCGGATTGTCCAATCCCTTGCTGACTGGCAGGATCCGTGAGCTCATTCAACATCATGGTGGTTAAAACGTAATACGCTGCAGATCCATATTTTGGTATATATTCCCGCTTTTTCTTCTTTTCAGGAGGCGGTGGAGGGGCAAACGGGTAAGATTGACCTTTTAGAACATCGGAAAGAACTCTTTTCGCCGGTGCTGCAGCAGCATCTTCGTCTACAGGTTTTGGCTGAAGACTTGGAGGAAGCTCAACCGCATTGTCGCGGCAGTGTTTCTTAATCTTGGTATTCAAAAGCGTAATAGTCTTTTCACCCACTCGTGGTAACTTTGAGAGGTCTTTGGGGTCAGTAACTTCCTCTATGTTTGCGTCAATAGATTCTATCGCTTTTTCAAGTGCATTTAACTTGTATCGTGATCCATTGGGCCGAGAGGCCTGGACTTTAGCCTGGTCGCGAGCAATGCTAAGCCATTCAAGAATATGAGGCTTCCAGTCCATATTCTATGGCTTGTAGTTGTATGATCTGTAGTGCATGACACGGAAAACGGTACTATTTGAACAAAAAAGGAACGCGTGAATCGAGATAGGGTAAATAGTAATTAACTTTCTTGTTTACAAACCAAACAGAACCCTTTCCTTCTTTATATGAACCTCAAAGAGCTATTACGGGTAATGGTTGCTTGACACCGCTTTGATCTGAAGATGTCAAAATCTGCGGTTGTGGATCTGGTTTAGGGGACGGTTCATCACAGGCTTGAAAGCAGTGTGTTTAATCAAACTGGTCTCCGGAGTGATCGGTACGACGTCAATTTTCAAATTGTAGCCCTGCAACTGCGTCAACCTGCCGAATGGAAGGAAGGAAACGTAGTTTCCAAGAAAGCAGTAGCTACATGCAGCCGGAGGATACGACCAGTCGCACCTCGTTGTTTGGTTCATTCAAGAAACTGCGTAGCTGGAATAACCGAGACAGTTCCTTATTTGCGAATGCTCCAATCTTACCCGTAGACCATCCGACGCGTACCGAGACATTTGTTACGCGTGTACGCAATGCTCTGAGTGATAAACTACGCATGGATTCCTCTTTGAATCCCACACGTAAACAGAAGCCGCGATCAGAAGAAAGTGCAGACGTTTCTCACAATTCTTTAGCAAGTTCGCGTTTCTCGTTACCACGGATTTCTCGTTCTAGACTTTCAAGCAATTCGATCTTCGCAAATGGAAGTTCGGACTATAATCTTAATACGCATGGTTTCACAGTGATCGGCACAAAAACATTAGGAATTCGTGCTGCTGCAAAACCGAAGGGCCCTGATGTTACGCAGCTTAAATTAACCCTTCTACAAAACTATAGAGAACAGCTCGCTGAAAAAGAGCGATTGCTCAATACCCAGATCGATGAGGAAGAGGCAGAGGAAGAACGCAGGCGCTCTGAATCTAAAGCTGGAACACTCCCTCCCTTAAGTCAGGAACAAGTCGACCGCATTCACCGGTACTTCGAGGCAGCAAAACAGACACCCTATAAAACTGTGGTCGATGCGTTCAAGATCGAGCTGAAGTATTCGGATCTAGCCACATTGAAGCCACGGACCTGGCTCAACGATAATGTTATCGACATGTTTTTGGGAACAGTCACATCCAAAGTGCCGGAAAAGGCCTTTGCTTTCACAACACATTTCTTCACACGTCTCGACGCAGACGGTTACCCGGCTGTAAAACGATGGGCATTGCGGAAAAAGCTGAACGTATTCAAGCAAGACTACGTATTTGTGCCAGTAAATCGTGGCAATATGCATTGGACACTAGCAGTGATAAATAATAGGAACAAGCGCCTTGAATTCTACGACTCTCTGCCTTCGGGATGTGGAGAGCGAGAGTTGGATGTGCTCTTAGGATATCTTAAAAATGAGGCCAAGCGTTTAAATACGCCATTGCCTGATTACGAGCTTGTTCCGTTTGCAGACGGTCCCACTCAAACTAATGGATCTGACTGCGGTGTCTTCGTATGCGAGACAGTTCGACGATTGACTGAGGATTTAAGCCTCAAATATGAACAAAAAGTCATGCCAGAAGTCAGACTTCAGATGGCTAATACCTTAATAGGTCTGAATGCAAACGCAAAATTATGACCTCTTTCTTCTAAAACTGAAAACGCTGTTTAATTGCCAAAAAAAAGAGCGATATCATATTAGTGTACTATTTAATTTATTCGTAACCGTCATTAATTATTTATTCAAAGCGAGATCGAGGTTCGGCAGGTTCTCTTACGCCGAAAGAAAAGAGCCCGCCGCCGTTGTGGCTATTATTGCTACCATTCTGTTTGGCAAACGACCCATCACCGTCCAATTGAGGATAATACCAGGAGAATTGAGATAAGTTTGCAGAGCTTTCCGCGAGCTCTTGCTGGTAACGCATGATGTTTGCCTGTGCCGTGCTGAGTTTCTTTGCCACGAAATCTTGTCTCTCCTTGGCTTCCTTAAGTGATCCGGACGCCATTGCCTGTGCCAGTATAACAAGCTCATCTTCGGATTCCTTGACGACACATGTCCATCTCTTGATCTCTGATTTCGCCAATCTGTTCAACATGATCGACGACACTAAAGGATCGCGACGCAGCTCTGCAAAGGCTGCACGGTATAACGGTCTAGATGGCTTGACACCAGTCACCCTTCCTCCGCTGCTGCGCAACGTTACCAAGCCACTCTGCTCTAGTGATTCGAGCGATGATTCCACGTCGGCACCAACAAACGCAGGTTGAGAAGTAACTGCACCCGGCACGCTAAGGAATGCTTCGCCTTGGGAGCTTGCCAATGAGCTTACCAATGTCCAAGCCTGTTCAACAGTCCAGTTGTGGCCCTCAGTCAAGAACAGCTGAGATGCCTCCAATGCAGCTGCATGAACAAGATTCTTCAGAGCGTGCTGCGGGGTTTCTCCGTTCAACATACGGCGGCCAAAGCTCTGCAAGTCGGTGAAACGGCCACCTAAGGGCTCGAGGAAGTCTGGACCCAGAGATGCGAATTCGTTCAATGCAGATTTGGCTTCAGGAGTTGTCGCCTGTTTCAGGAATTTGCGCATAACATATTCCTTAGCTGCTTCAGGAGAGGCATCTTCAACTGACACTACCCGGAAAACACGGTTCGGCAAGGCAGCACTCAACCGTTTATCGAACGCAGCTTCTTCAGTAACAATAACTACTCGAGCAATCTGCTGTTTGATGAGATCGCCGGCCCATTCTGCCATCAAGTCTACACCACCATCAGGAGTTCCAGACAATCCTCGCAATAAGATAACTGGAAGCTCCTTCGGGTGTGTCTCCAAATAGACGCCTTCACTTGTCTGCTCACTAGGCAAGTTGCGCAGTGCTACCCTGCGTACTGCATGTGCAGCAGTACCCAAGATTCGTCGTGCTTGCTGATCAGTCGTTTCCGTAATTCCTGGATTCTGGCCAGTCAAGCCTTGGACACCCAGTTCAGCTGCACGTAATAAGCGATTTGTCCATAAGAATACTGGCCAATATCCTAAGGCTGATGCCAAATGGCTCAAATACTCTTCATCCCCAGTATTGCGCAGTTTTCCACAATCAATATCAAGGACATAGGGCTTGGAAACGGCCAAAGCAGCGTCGACTATATCAGATTTGCCACTGCCCTTTGGACCAGTCAGAACAATAAATGTCGAGGCACCTTCATCGATATAGTCCTTCAAGAGTTGAGCACTCTTTGCCGTATTGTTCCAGCCGTGAGCCTTACCACCACCAACAACAAAGTCATCATCATCGGCATTATCACCGTTTAAGCTAATTAGTCGCTGCGAGCTTTCACGCGCCCACTGAACATACTGCTCAACGGAAGAAAGCGTTCCCTTGATCTTCATGCCAATGCTAAGTTCTCGTACTGGCTCAAACACAGCATAGGCCATTGCGAAGATGAAGGCAAATACTAAGGGAATAACGACTCGAGGATGCGATGTTGCCCATCCTTTAACTCGCACAAGCATGGAAGCACGCTGAATCATTGACAGCCGCACAGTAGTCAATCCCTCTGAAGGTGCTGTGGAGAAGGCACTACGATGTGTGCAGTACATTGCCGTAATTGCATCTTGGATACTGAAGAAACTGACCTGTCCATCTTGGACACTGAAGATCCGGCCATAAGGTCGCAGCAACTCATAGGTTTCCTCATCAGGTAGTTTCGGCGTGATTTCCAACTTTCGTGACAGTGATCTAGGCATATCCGTGATCCAAGGTTTGCCCTTCACTTGAAAGCCTTGCGAAAAGTGAGGGAAAAACAGCCACCGCCGGCGGAATCCGCGAGCTGCAGCTTCTCGCATCTTTTCTAAGTCACCCCGCATCTTTACAAAGGCACCACCTTCTAATGACCGAGGAATCACTTCCAAAATCTCGGCGTCCTTCTGATGCTTTGCAAAGGCTGCCTTCAATGCCTCACGCGAAGGTGTGAAGAAGGACGCAGGTGCGAATTTACTGAGCATTCCAGCAGGCAAGAACAATCGATTGTAGTAGAAATATGCATCCACTTCTTCGCTGGGAACATTTGTGGAGACGCATCTCGAGAATGCAGGCGCTCTAAATGCAGGGCGTGCCTTGCCGAGAGATTTCAGCAAAAGGCTTTGCATTGTAGATAAGAACTCGACTGAATTTACACCAGCACTTCAATTGTCAAAGTATAGGGTCAGCCGTTATAGAAATCTTATTGGTTTGACGTTGATCTAATGCAGGCCAAAGTATCGGTTCCAAAGCTTGCGCCAATACACGGTATATATATAAATAGTCGCTGTCCTAAGTGGGGGGTTGCGGTTTGGGCACGGCAGATGCATTGCAGTGAGACAGAGACATGTTTGTAATGGCTGTAGAACTAAATAGCAGTGCATCGACCCATATCGTCACAGAGCAGGTCACAGACCACTTTACGGCTAAAATTTCAGCGGCTTGCAGAACACAACCAAAAATCGAGGTAGGGCTCTTAACTTTCGCAACCACCGTAAACAGCGCACATTGTCTTGGAAAAAATCGGGAAATTTCCGTCTGTGGAACTTAAATTGACTGATGAGCAGTGATTCAGCGAGTGACTCGGAGTCTAGTGGCATGTCCGATGTCGAAATGACCCAGCCATCAGAGGCACCGTCTGGGCTTCTCACTCCCGGAGAACTAATTACTGATGACCCCATCTGGATGCGTGGTCACGGCACATATGGAGCTAAAAATAAGACATACTCTTCTGTGGCTGGCTCCATAGAACGAGTTAATAAACTGTTGACGGTACGTCCGTTGCATGGTAGATATATTCCCGTTATTGGTGACCACATTGTGGGTCGTATCACAGAGGTGGGAAATCGCAGGTGGAAAGTAGACGTCGGCAGTACTCAGGATGCTGTACTGCAGTTGGGTTCTGTTAATTTGCCCGGTGGTATTCTTCGTCGGAAATCAGATGATGACGAGCTGCAAATGCGGGAGTTTTTGAAAGAGGGAGATCTATTAAACGCCGAGATCCAGTCATTGTTCCACGATGGTGGTGCGGCCCTACATACGCGTTCTCTCCGTTACGGCAAATTACGAAACGGTGTGTTTATCCACGTCCCATCTTCCTTGGTGCTGCGCCAGAGCACGCAGAGCCATGTCTTAGAAGGCGGTGTTGAGATCATTATTGGAGTGAATGGGTACATCTGGATCCGGAAGCTTACACAGGCCAGTCAAGCTGCTGTTACAAAGGCAGCAGTTGGCACACACACGGGCGGTCTTTCTCGACTTGAACAGGATTCAGATGCGCAGCAGATATACAAGGATACTAATGATGAGATCTCACTGGCGCTGCGACAAACAATCAGCCGATACGCGAACTGCATTCAAGTACTGGTGTATAAAGAGATGGCCATCTATGGCGATCGCCTCAAGGAACTCTATGAGGCCAGTCTGAAGTACTCAGACGCCGGTGAGCTGCTGAAAAACTCCGTGAAAGAGGAATTGGCCAGCAGCATAACTAAATAATTTATTTATTGAAAATAAGGACTAGTCCATAATTCTCGTCAACTGCCACACCTCCGAGATCCGTGAGTTATGTTTGCTAGATAAAATATGTACAATTAAGCCTTAGCGGCTGGTTTTGTTGGCTTTGCCGTGTCCAGAGTGAGCACGTAAAAGTGGATGGTTCCAAAGTGGTAATTGTCTTGCTCGACAATTTTGAGTTTGGATTGCTCGATGATTTTCTTAATGTCCAGATTCCACCGGCAGCCCCACTCCTTCGCACGCTCCGCAGCACGCTTGTCCATCCTCACATTCATGGATTCGTAGAAGCCACGCCCGTGCTCGAGCAAAACGATGCGTCCGCCCGGTTTCAGAACTTTAGCCATCTCTTGCAATGCACGATCAGGGTCTTCGTGTGAACACAGTCCAAACGTCTCGTAAACAGTGTCAAATCGCTGGTGAGACTTCGAGGTGAGTTCGACGAGATCCTCAGCCCGGCCGTTGACAAACTGGACGGGCTTGCCATCGTATTTCTTGGCATATTTATCGAATTTCTCCTCGGTCTGCTCGAGCATTGGGTATGAAGAATCGAGCAGCGTCAAACTGCGTACTTGTTTCGGGTACAGCCACTTCAGGTTTCGACCGGTACCACAGGCAATTTCGAGTGCGTCGCCTTTAATGTGCTTGCCCACGCGGCGGCGCATCCACCAAATGTATGATGTGATTTCTTCAAGGTTGATCTTCGAGTCATATTCTTTCGCCAGATCGTTGTAGACTTTTGTGGTGTCGTGGGGATCTACAATTCCGCCCTCGGTTTGTTTCTGCTGCTCACCATGCAGCGGCTTGTACGGATTGTCCTCGCCCGTGGCACGATACCTTGTGTCCTGCAAGTAGCGGTATCCCGCCCATCCAGTCAAGGCGTACAGTGTGAACCCGGCACCAAATGCCGTGCGTCGCTTCCACGGCGTCGCATAGATATCTTTTTGGATCCGCTCAACCTGAGATGCCACACGCTTCCAAATTTGTGCGTAATTCATTTTTTGGGAACGCACAGCCTGGGGGATGATGGCACAAAAGCGCAGAGGCAGGCTAATTTCAGAACTGATATGATTATGGCTGGGGTGCTCTATAGCTGGGTAGTTCTGGCCGGTCTGGTTCTAGCTCAAGAGGGTATAGCTGGGTAGTTATGGCTGGTGTATGGCTGGTGTGGCTATAGCTGGGTGGCTACAGCTGGGTGGTTATAGCTAGCTGGTTTGGATATAGCTGGTGTGGTTATAGGTGATAGCTGAGGTGGTATCTAAGGTGGTTGAGGTGGTTATGCCTGGTGTAGGGAGAGGGGCTCGAACGACATGGTTGGGAGATCGAAGGAATATGCAGTCAATAAATACAGTGCCAAGCGAATACAACCACTGCCGTTGGAATGCCATCGAATAAACTGATAACCATTCAATTGCAAAAGAGATTCTATTCTAAAGCCTCCTAACTCGTTTAATCGTATTTATTTCGCCCCTTCACAGGTAAGCGGATGCTTTCTTGGAGCAGCACTCCACCATGCTAAATCAGCCAAGGGTTGCGTAAGAGCTGGTTGAGCAGACCGAAAAAACTCTTCTTCCTTATAATGTCGGACACGGAAGAATCAGCCAGTCCCAAGGTCGAGGCGCAGCCCGAGATCGTCGAAGACCGCACGAGCGACGTCATTGATCTGCCGAAGGCGGACGAAGCGGCCCCCGAATCCGAGGAGATCTCGAAACGGCTGTTTGTGCGTCCGATCAGCCACGAGACGACGATGGAAGAAGTCGAGAAGCTGTTCACGGCGCTCGGCGCCGTGACCGACATCAGCCTGAAGCCTGGCTACGGCTTCATCGAGTATGAGAACCTCAGCGACGCCGACAAGGCCATTGAGACCTTCAATGGCAACACGGCCCTGGGCTACCAGATCATGGTCGAGCGCGCAATGGCTCGTGGCGCCCGCCGGAAGGAGGCGGGTGAGCGCCCGGCACGCCCCATTGCGCTCCACCGCTTGCTCATTTCCGGATATAACGACGACTTCTCGTGGCAGGACCTCAAGGACCTCAGCCGTGACAACGGCGTCGAGGCCGTGTTCACGAAGGTCGACCAGGGCAACGTCGGTGTCATCGACGTTGCCTCCGACGAGGACCGCGACTCGCTGAAGAAGCTGAACGAGTGGAAAGGCGTGAACGTCGAGGTCAGCGAGGACCCGCGGGGCCCGGCTCCGCCTCCTCGGGCCGGCCGAGGCGGCCGTGGTGGCCGTGGAGGCCGCTTCGGCGGTCGTGGAGGCCCGCGATTCGGTGGTTACCGCGGTGACCGTGGTGATCGCGGCGACCGGTTCGGCGACAGACGCGGTGGAGACCGATACGGCGGCGATCGCTTCGGTGGAGACCGTCGTGGCGGCGGAGACCGATTTGGAGACCGCCGTTCCTTCGGTGGCGACCGCCGTGGCGGCAGCGACCGCAGCGACCGTCGTTCGCGTCCGCGTGAGGAGCCGAGTTGGTAAGTTTGAGCAGCCATAATCACTATTCTCTCCATCCTTCCAATCTTCTTCCTTTTTTCCCCTCCCCTTTTTCTTTGTTTGCGGTAATCAAGCTGTTGGAACCTTGAAACATATTGCGTTGATATGCATTAATTAATATTTGCTTGTGTGTCTATAAAAGCGTTCGTGTACTTAAGTTAACTGAGTTCCCTCGATGAGAGTGGCGGAAATGGCGCTGCGGATGAAGCGTGCGGCTGGCAAAGACAATGCTTGGAATTCCAAACGAGACAATCCGTAATCGAAATACGAAAAAGACCAAAATGACAAGCGTGCGTGGTTGCAAGAAGGCTCCGAATAATGTAAATTATGATTTTCTATGATATTTAAGTAGCTTACTGGACTTTTGCAGATATATACGACCGAAAAGTACTTAGCAACCATGCGAACATACTCAATTTTCGCTTTGATAAAGAAAATTGGAAACAAAAATAAATAAGAAATAAAGTCAAAAAAGAAAAACCGGTTCCGGTGAGGCTCGAACTCACGACCTCTCGATAGCTACTATTTAACAGTCGAACGCGCTAGCCAATTGCGCCACGGAACCAGGCCATATCACGGTGCCAGTTAGACAATACTAGTATCACCATTTCCGCTTAGAAAGAAGTGCCAAAAAGTACGATTAAGTAGAAAAATACAACTCCGGTTCCGGTGAGGCTCGAACTCACGACCTCTCGATAGCTACTAGGTAACAGTCGAACGCGCTAGCCAATTGCGCCACGGAACCAGGCCATATCACGGTGCCAGTCAGATGATATTAATATCGCTGGTTCTGCTTAGTCATGCAGAAAAAGGTAACACGACTAAGTGAAAAAAAAAAGGAAAAATTACCGGTTCCGGTGAGGCTCGAACTCACGACCTCTCGATAGCTACTAGGTAACAGTCGAACGCGCTAGCCAATTGCGCCACGGAACCAGGCCCTATCGCGGCGCCAGTCGGACACTGACACCATCGTCTGTTTTCTTGATGCTGCAAGAAACTTTGCATATTTATCGGCAGCTTCGGTGCTGGGCTTTTGATCTGTTCGCTATCGAAGTGTATGTGTTGTATCTGTTCATGTCGTCTCAATGCCCTAGCTAAACAACCATACGTACAGAGCTATCTCTCAATATGAACCTATCGGAAGAGCTCGTCGTCGTACTTCGTTTATGCAGCCTTCCGGTATATTACTTGTTTGGTCCAGCGAGCGGGTAAGCTTATCAGTGAATGTCCCTTACCCTCTTGCATCCGCGGGATAATGGCGTGCACCTTGTCACTGGAACTGACCTCATCATAGCACGGACATTCCCATCATACTGTGGCAACGCCAACCTAAGGAAGCTAACCTTCTACCATTGAATTGTTCTCAACATGTGTCCTTCCAGCGAGTATTTCCGCCGAGCAAGGCCGAGCACCGACGAATTCGAGGTCGTCACGCGCCACTTCAAGGGAAACCGCTACGATCCGAAGATCACCTGGGAGGATTATGCGACGAAGTACATGCAGTTCACGGACACCGCACCCACCATTTTCCACGCCGTCGACTACCTTGCGCATGAGCTCGAGGAAAAGGGCTACACGTACCTCAGCGAGCGCGAATCCTGGTCGGACAAGCTGGAATCGGGCCAGCGCTTTTACACGATTCGTAATGGCACGTCGATTCTCGCCTTTGTGAAGGGCAAGAACTGGCGTCCCAGCAACGGAGCAGCCATCACGGGCACACACATCGACTCGCTGACGGTTGTCGTGAAGCCGACGAGCATCAAGTCCCCCATTGACAACTTCGAGCTCATCGGTGTGGCTCCCTACGCCGGTGGCCTCAACGAGACGTGGTGGGACCGCGATCTCGGAATTGGCGGCCGCCTCGTGCTCCGTGGCTCGCGCTCAGCCATCTACACGAAGCTCGTGCGCATTCCGCACCCTGTAGCGCGAATTGCTACGCTTGCCCCTCATTTCGGAGCACCGTCGAACCCTCCGTTTAACCCGGAGACTCAGAAGGTGCCCTTCATTGGCCTCGCGGCAGATCCCTCAAGTGCATCGGTTGAGCCCACTGCGAACGAGAAGCGCTCGCCAATGGTCGGAAAGCACAGTTTGAGGCTGCTGAGAGCCTTGGCTCGGGAAGCCAACGTTTCGGTTGGCGACATTCTCGAGGTCGAACTGCACTTGTACGATACACACGCAGCCACTCTGGCCGGTCTTGACAAGGAGTTCTTGTTCGCTCCGCGCATTGACGACAAGGCATGCACGTACACTGCAATGCACGGACTCCTGGAGGCCACGGAAACCGTCGAGGAGAGCGACGCTCTGACCGTGGTTGCTGCCTACGACTACGAGGAAGTCGGAAGTCTTGCAAGCACAGGTGCTCGTGGTAATCTGCTGGAGGCCTCAGTCGAACGCATTTTGGGTGACAAGTCCGGTGACGCCACGAAGGCGCAGTTCTGGGCGAACTCGTTCTTCTTGAGTGCCGACGTCACGCACGCAGCGAACCCGAACTTCGACAATGTGTATCTGGAGCACCACAAACCGCTGCTGAACAAGGGAATCACGATCAGCCGTGACCCGAACGGCAACATGATCACGGATGCGGTCAGTAACGCATTTGTGCAGGAAGTGGCGAACCGCACGGGCAACACCTTGCAGCAGTTCCAGATCCGCAACGACTCGCGCAGTGGAGGCACTATTGGACCGGCGCTTTCTTCGAAGACGGGGGTGCGTGGCGTGGATATCGGCATCGCTCAATTGTCTATGCACTCGGTGAGAGCCGCCATTGGATCCAAGGACATCTGGTTGGCCGTGCGCTTCTTCCAGTCCTTCAACATTGAGTGGAGGACGGTCGATGCGGAGTTCAGACTTGGCCAGCTTTAATTGTCATGAGCAGAGCAACATGGGCGTATGCTACACAAAAGGTTCACGCATGTGATAAATTAAAAAAAAATAAAAACTAATTGAAGCAATGAAATTTATGACATAAATTAATAAATTGAGCAATCAAAACACGACTGGCTGCGTTTTTCGTTTAAATCAGCTAGGGTGCTAGCCATTTTAGGGGGGTTTGAAAAAAAGCGCTTGCCGCACAGGAGCCAATAACAAGCACGGCGATGCACGAAAAGTTAGATCGATAGATAGAGAGCAGCCGGCGGAGATTATGTCAAATTATGCAATCGTGCATATCTTTGCGGGTAAGGGCCCAACAGAAATTTGTGGTCCATTTTATGTCATGACTAAAATCGATTGAAATTTGTTGACTATGAGCACAATTCTATCTGCAGACGACCTTAACGATTTCATTGCACCCGGAGTTGCTTGCATCAAGCCGGTCGAAGTTGAGAAATCACAGGAGACGGCTGAAATAGCAATTGGCGATGATGGTCAACCTCAAGAGGCGGGGCAAACGTTACAGCCTGCACAGATCTCTTTACAAGACTGTCTAGCTTGCAGTGGATGTATTACAAGCTCAGAAGCGATGCTCGTCGAGCTGCAAAGCCCGAAGGAGTTGTTGTCTCAGGTCGAGAAGTTTGGCCAGGAGAAGATATTTGTCGCCTCGGTTTGCCACCAGACTCGAGTTTCTTTGGCAAAATCGTTGAATCTGGACATTTCCGTTGTTGATGCAAAGCTCAACTGGTTGTTCGTCGAGAAATTCGGCTTTAAATGTGTGGTTGGCACAGAAATTGGGAGAGTACTTTCGCTGGAAGAATCCTGGGCGGAAGCTCAAGATCGAAGAGACCAGCCAATTTTGAGCAGCATATGTCCAGGATGGACATTGTATGCAGAAAAGACTCACCCAGAAGTCTTACCATACTTGTCCAGTGTCAAGTCGCCCCAGCAACTCACGGGAAGACTGGCGAAATTCTTACTCGCTCGCGAACACGGAGTGCCTACAACTCAAATATATCATGTCAGCTTAATGCCTTGCTTTGACAAGAAGCTGGAATCGTCGAGGCCTGACTTCGAGCTTCCAGATGCCGGGCGCGAAGTTGATCTTGTCATTACTGCACGCGAACTGGTCGATATGCTGTACTCGACATTAGATACGGACTTCAATGCTCTCGGCGAACTGCAGCCCGGTGAAATCTCGTACCCTCGAGGGTGGCCGCTTGAGGATCATCTCAAGTCTAATGCAGGATCCAGCTCCGGAGGTTATCTTGACTTTGTTCTGCATAAAGCAGCTCAACATGCAGGGGAGAATGCTGAAATTATTCGCACTGTTGGTAAAAACCGTGACGTTGTTGAATACTCTGTTGTTTGCAATGGAGAAACTGTATATAAAGGTGCTCAAATTTATGGATTTAGAAACATCCAGAATCTAGTACGAAAATTGAAAATGAACTCCAAGCCGGGTAAAGCTGTAAGAACCAAAGCAGCATCCGATGTGATGAAACTTAATTATGTCGAAGTCATGGCATGTCCAGGAGGCTGTGTAAACGGTGGAGGCCAGATTGGTGCTACTGAGAATATACCGGCGCAAGTCTGGACGCAGGAAATGAATGACCTTTATGCCACGATTCCCCAACTTTCTTTAGGTGCCGGGCTTGGTAGTAATTATTTGAAAATGATAGGCATTTCGCCTAGTTCTCAATGGATGCGAGCAGACCATAAGCCCATTGAGAAGGATACTTCATTGCCTGCTGCATTAACAGTTGGAACCCAATGGTGAACGTCTTAGAATTCATTGAGAATCTCTCTGCCGACGATTTGGATTATGCCATACTTTAATAGGTCATGTTTATTTATTTATAGAATTTTGATTTTTTTTGTCGAATATATTATAATATCTTACAATATCAGAACGACTTTTGCTTTTCGCAATGTGTATACCTCCTGAAAACGTTGGGCAACCGTTATGAATTGCATGCAGATTGCGAAATTGGGGTAGGGGTTGTCGTCGAATTGGTAGCGATAGCGATCTGTACGTTTTTATCCGTTTATCCTCTATTATTATTCATTAATTCTCTAGAACCAAGTATCAGAAAATCGTGGGCTCAACCTTTCTGCAAAAAAAAACTTTTTCTTCTGTCGAATCTTAGTGAAGTACTGCAAACGTCTTGATATCAAATGTATAATCTTGTTTTGCTTCGGCATGGTGAAAGTGAGTGGAACCAAGAAAATCGGTTCGGTGGTTGGACAGACTTGAAGCTTAGTGACAAAGGCAAACATGAGGCATGGCAAGCGGGTTTGAAGCTAAAGAAACACAACTATTTGCCAAACAAAGTGTATACATCCAAGCTGACCCGAGCAATTCAGACAGCCAATATCGCACTGGACGCTTGCGATCGGCTGTGGGTTGATATTGTCCATAGCTATCGGCTGAACGAACGTCATTATGGTGCTCTACAGGGACGCAACAAGAAAGATATGGAAAAGAAATACGGGCACGAAAAATACATGCTGTTTCGCCGGTCTCTCGATGTAGCTCCTCCACCAATCGATCCCAACGATGAATATAGCCAGGTAGATGATCCCCGCTATGCTCATCTCATTGGCGGTGTTCCCCTCACCGAAAACTTGCATACAATGACCGATCGTATTAGACCAGAGTGGGTGGATGCAATTGCCACGGATTTGCATGAACATGGCACGATTTTGGTCATTGGCCACGGCAACTCGTTAAGAGGCCTCATCAAGCTTGTAAGACAAGTTACAAACGAAGAAATCAAGAATATCGACTTAAAAACCGGTGTGCCGTTCGTAATTCCTTTGGACGAAGGCCTCAATGTTATTGATCCGACAAATTGGTGTCATTACTTGGAATAATAAATACAACTAATAAAATATGCATGCATGCGTAAAATGCAAGTTTCCAGAAACCATGCTAGTTTTTTTCACTGTGAGAGCCATATTCTAGGAACATTTTCCAGCTTTCATGCTCAAGCATTTGTAAGTCTTCAAATATAACATTGAACATTCTCTCATCAGTTATCATGAACCCAGTAGCTAAAGCTTCAATTTAAAACTTCGATCACACTCATACGCTGTAATGTTGCTACTACCTCTAAATTGCCTTGGATTCGAATGGATTATAGAGTAAGAACTTCTGGATAAGGTCAACATGAGTAAGAACCATTCGGCGACAGCAGTAACGCTTGAGGCCTAGTCGGTCAAGCGCGTCACCCTCAGAGAGACCATCGTCCTGTAGAAGAGAAAGATACGGCTCCCACTTGTCACCGACAACTTTGCCACACGAAAAGCAGCGCACTGGGATGATCATTGTCGATTCCGAAAAGAACTGGCGATGATGGGAAAAAGTTGTTAGGGTAGACTTTTTTTCGGAGCGTCATGTGCTCGGCTTCCCAGATACATCAAGATACACAGACATATCTACCAATGTAATTTAAAATGTAATAATTTATAATTGTTTGAGTATTACTTTTGTATCTTCAATGTATTTTATTGTCATTGGCTCGATTCACTGCTTATTACCTAAAATTGAGTCTGTACAAAGGTGGGTAATTCATCACCGCTTTTAAAACGGATTTGCACAACCTTTCACAACGGAATACTCCATTCTCAGATCGGCCATGTATGGTGGTTTTGCCCTAACCTTGAAATGTGACGAATATGACCAAACCAGATTAGCAGTGTCTCCGATAAACAAAGCGTTTGGCAGCTTGAAATTCTTTGGAAAAGCGATCGAATTAGTCGTTTCATAGAAGCCTATCCGCAAGAGGGAAATATTTTAATATGGCGAAACTTCTTGTTATAAAATTAGGCACGTCAAGCTTGTTTGATGAGACGACCATGGATACGCGGTTGTCTAGTATGGCACAGCTTGTGGAAATGGCCGTAAAACTCAAGCGAGAACGGGGTTATTCAGTATGTTTTGTGTCTTCTGGAGGAATTGCTGCTGGCTTGCAGAGAATGAGCTTGAAGCAGCGCCCCAAAACTGTAGCCGGTGTGCAAGCTATGGCGGCTATCGGACAGTGTAAGCTCATGGCAATATGGGATCAGCTGTTTGGCCATTTTGATCAGCCAGTTGCGCAGGTACTATTGACACGTACAGATATTGCTGATCGAATCCAGTATAAGAACGCCCGCTCGGCCTTGAGAGAACTGATCGATCAAGGAGTCATTCCCATCGTCAATGAGAATGATACACTCACATCTCGTGAGGCCCGGTTTGGTGACAACGACACGTTATCCGCAGTTGTGGCTGCAATGATTGGCGCAACCCATCTATTTTTGCTGACAGACGTGTCGTCATTGTACAGTGCGAATCCAAGGTCTGATCCAAATGCCGAACCCATTCGATACGTTGAAGACGTTCGAGCTACTATGAATGCCGTATCTACTGCTGGCGGTGGATCCGGTGTCGGCACCGGTGGAATGACTACAAAGTTGATTGCAGCTAATTTAGCAACAAGCGCTGGGGTTGCCATGTTCATAACAAATAGCAGCACTCCGCAAGTAGTAGACGGGGCACTATTGGATGAGGAAAATGGTATCCATCCAAACAACAGCACCCATCTGTACACAAAATTCGCACCAGCGCAGACTAATCTTCTGCGTGATCGGGCGTTCTGGCTGTTACATTCGCTTAAAGCCAGTGGTAGCGTGGAAATTGACAAGGGTGCTTGTGATGCCCTGACTCGTCGTGACCGTGCAGGTTTGCTTCCCGTTGGCGTCGTCGGTATTGAAGGTCATTTCCACGCAGAAGAATGTGTTGACATTGTATGTAAGGGAGCAGTCATTGGTCGATGCTTGGTAAACTACTCTTCCATCGAGTTAAATCGAATCAAGGGCAAGCACAGCCACGAAATTCTGTCAACATTGGGCTACGCTGACTCTGAGTATGTTGCATTCCGAGATAATTTGGCTATCTACCCAGAGAAGCAAAAGCGTCAGCATTAAAAAATCTAAGTTATGAACGATAATCACTAATAAGCAATACAACTGATGTTCATTATTAAAAAAATATGAAGATTATGTACTTTTACTAGTTAATGTCAAAAAGCGGTTTCATCTTCTTGATAAGTAACCAATCCTCACGAGGAACCTGATCACGGAAAGCGGGATCCTTGAGAGTGTCTATACTCTTTCGAGAAATGAGCGAGTATATCTTATCAGTCTCAGCAATCTGTCGGCCCCAAGTGGGCATGTTTGTCATATTACCAGAGTCTAATCGCACAGCGATACCACCCTTAGCTTGGCCCTTCTTCACCTCATCTCTTGGCTTATGCTCGACCTCCATACTTTGAATGCGGCCGAGAGGATAGGTAAGTTTCATACCAGTGGTTGGGTCAGCCTTGACGATCGCCAAAGGTGTACCGATGCGCAAGCTACCTTCAGTGATCTCTACACCAATGATCATAGGATTACGCTTGTTGATAACAGTGACAATGCTGAGTA
Source organism: Starmerella cellae (assembly GCA_030579775.1). Classification (NCBI taxonomy): domain Eukaryota; kingdom Fungi; phylum Ascomycota; class Dipodascomycetes; order Dipodascales; family Trichomonascaceae; genus Starmerella; species Starmerella cellae. Next base: position 155,224 of record JAKTRQ010000012.1, read on the forward strand.
CAGCCGGATAAACAACATCCTTAACCTTCTCACGACGACGCTGCTCAAGCATGCGCGCCTGATATGCAGTGAAGTCATCAAACAAATGGTAAATGATATCGGCGGTGAAAATCTTGATTCCATTTTCAGCCGCGTACTGCTCAGCGTCCTTGTCCACCTTGACATCGAAGCACAACATCAAAGCAAACTCAGGTTTGCGTTCCAGCATTGTCGTTGCTCGCATGACATCACGTTTGTACACAGGGCCGAGACCAATGCTCATCACGGGAATCTTCATGTCCTTAAGGAAATCCAAAAGAGCCTCCAGAGATCCCAACGTTGAGGCCTGGACACAGACACCTTCACCACTCTTATCGACTAAGTCGAGCAAGCCAGTCATATCGTCCATGACATCATCCATGAGCTCCTCTTCATCATCATCAGGGCCAACACGTAGCAAGCGAGAGCCAGCAATGGCGTGCTCCAAATCGTTAGCACTGATTTTAATACCGAGCGCAGCCTTGACCTCCTTGTGATGAACATAAGCAGATTTGATACGCAACTCACGAGCAGGTTGAGGAGTCAACAGCGCGCGTACGTTGGTTGCAATTGGGCCATTTGAGCCACACAGTACGATTCTATCACCTTCGCGCAGAATACCATTGCTAAGAACGACATCGATAGTCGTACCCAGACCCTCAACGACCTTGACTTCAAGAATAGTAGCCTCAAGTTGACTAAGATACATGAGCTGCTTGGACATACGAGACGTAGTGAGCTCGAGCAAGAGGTACAACAAATCGGGTACACCCTCACCAGAGACAGCAGAGGTGGGGACGATAGAGACGTATTTGCCCATGTTGCTGTTCTTGTAATATACTTCGGAGTTGAAACCCTGCTCGGCCAAAATCAGTTTGGTGTACTGCAGACGGTCCTCGAAAAGACGCTGAACCGAATCAGGCTGCTGCTTGAGCGCATCGCGGATGTTCAAGTTCGGTGTTGATTGCCAGCCGTAGAGACGGTCGACCTTGTTCAGGGCAACCACGAACGGGGTCTTACGATCTTTGAGCAATCTGATCGACTCCAGAGTCTGGGGTTCCAAACCGTGTGTGATGTCAATAACAAGGATAGCAATGTTACAAAGAGATGAACCACGGCTTCGCAAGTTCGAGAAGGATTCGTGACCAGGAGTATCGATGATCAGCAAACCAGGGACGTTGAACTGCGGCTTCACATATGCACGCATCGTCTCTGTCTTCTTCTCAATCATTTCAATGGGGAAGTAAGTAGCACCGATCTGCTGAGTGATACCACCGGCTTCACCTTCCTGGACGTTTGTTTTACGCATGTTGTCGAGCAACTTTGTTTTGCCAGTATCGACGTGGCCCAAAATGGCGCAAATCGGGGATCGCAGATCCTTCTGGTTCGCAGCGGCAACCGCCTGGGCATGACGCTGCTCACGCTTAGTCTCGAGCTCAGCACGCTTCTTCTCGTCGACACGGTGAAGCTGGTTGAGATCACCCTCTTCAGCCTCACCGAACTTGCTAGGCTCGTTTGTAGACAGTTCACGAGGCAAGTCCTCTTGCTCAGCCGTCTTTTGATCCGTCTTGTCCTCGGTCTGCTGCTTCTCTTCGTCATCGGACGATTCCAAGCCAGCTTCCCAGTCACTCATGAGTGCATCTTCCTCCTCGCTGCCCTCGGCAGCAGCAGCAGCCTTCTTCTTCTCCTCTTCAGCCTTCTTAGCTTCTTCAGCAGCCTTCTTCTGGGCCTCTTCCTCCGCCTTCTTCTTGGCTGCCTCATTAGCCCTCCTGGCCTCTTCAGCCTTCTTCTGAGCCTCGATATCCTTCTTGTCCTGGGGCTGAGGCGTCGAATCACGAGAAGACTGAGCAGAGTCCTTCTTGTCCTTCATGAGACCAGCCACTTGGACACCAGAGGCCAGGAGCTGCTCTCTTCTCCGAGCAAGAAGCGCCTGTTGTTCTTTCTGCTTCTTGGTGAGGAATTTGCCCTGACGCTTGAGTTCCTCATCCTTGGCCTTCTTCTTCTCACGCTTGATTCTACGAGCCTCTTCCTCACGGGCTTCCTCCTCAGCCAATCGACGCTCCTCTTCCTCAATAGCCTTGCGGTCGGCTTCTTCCCTGGCCTTGGCAGCCTCTTCTGCAGCAGCTTTTGCGGCCATCTGCTTCTGCAAAGCAGCCAATGCCGGATTCAGCTTCTTCTTGCCGCCCTTCGCAGCCACCTTGGCTTTACTAGCGGCAGAAGCAGTGGTCGAAGTTTGAACATCCTCGCTTTCAACAGAAGGCTCGGGAGATTCCTCCGACTCTTCGACAGGGGTAGGCTTCTTCTGAGGTTGCGGTGCCGATGCAGCCTTTCTGGCAGCAGCAGCCTTCTTCTTGGCCTTTTCACGCTCTTTCTTCTCACGCTCCTTCTCCTTCTTGGACTTTACCTGGGGCACATTTGAGGCGGCTTCTTCAGCCTTTTTCCTCTCTTCTTCCTCTTGACGCTTGTCCTTCTTCTTCTTGTTGCGTTTCAACGCCCCCAAAAGACCATTGTCCCACTCGTCTTCCATGTTTGCCTCCTGAGGGGCCTTCGAGTCGAACTCATTGGTTTCCTCAACATCTGACTCGGCACCTGGGGTCTCAATTTCTTCGGCGAGCTCTGGATCCTCGTCCCAGAAATCTCCGCCTGCCTTCGACTTACTTTTTTTACCCATTTTTCTTTACTGTGTATGGTATACAATTAGGTGAAAGATATAAGAAATTACTTGAGGAGAAATCGTTGACCAGAATTAGGGCATGGGAGAGAATCTCATGAAAAATCTGAGCAGCTTAATTATTACTACGCGATGATGATCATTAGGAGTCCGTATCAGGTTGTCATTGGAAATTGAAATTTACAGAATGAATAAATTCTTTTGGCCGATTTCAAGTCAATTGATTTTAGATATCGACGTAAATATATGGTTCGATTGACATCCACTCTCTAGATTTTTTATAGCTTACTAGATATCATGACATTACCGTTCAAGGACTACTACGTCTGCCATCATGTATTACTACTGATATTGATAGGGTATATAACTGGAAATCCTCACGGCGATATAGATTTGAAAAATTTAAGGCCACGTGATTGTGGAACTTTCGAAGCAAAGAAGGTCAGATCAAAGAATACAACAAATCTGGCAAGAGCCTCTCGGTAATTAGACCGATCGTTTTCTCCACATATAGACATAATGGCGACAACGGTTGATAAAATCAAGTCTATTGAGGCCGAAATGGCCAAGACCCAAAAAAACAAGGCAACCTCGTTCCATTTGGGTCAATTGAAAGCAAAACTCGCTCGCTTGAAGCGTGAACTGCTTACGCCGACGAGCGGCGGCGGTGGCGGTGGTGTCGGTTTCGATGTCGCCCGTACAGGTGTGGCTTCAGTCGGGTTTATTGGTTTTCCGTCAGTTGGCAAGTCCACTCTTCTATCGACATTAACTGGCACCCAGAGTGAGGCCGCTGCTTATGAATTCACAACTTTAACGACAGTTCCCGGCATTATTCGTTACCGAGGAGCAAAGATTCAAATGCTGGATTTGCCTGGTATTATTGAAGGTGCTAAAGATGGTAAAGGTCGTGGTAAACAAGTCATCGCTGTAGGCAGAACTTGTAACCTTATTTTCATTGTTCTCGATGTGAACAAGCCTTTACACCATAAAGAAATTATTGAGCGAGAGCTGGAAGGATTTGGTTTGAGAATCAACAAGGAAAAGCCTAATATCGTGTTTCGCAAGAAGGATAAAGGTGGTATCGCCATCACCTCGACGGTGCCACTTACAAAATTGGATCACGATGAGGTTAGAGCAGTTATGAACGAGTATCGAATAACCAGTGCCGAAATTGCATTCCGTTGCGATGCAACTATCGATGATGTCATTGATGTTTTGGAAGAGCACAATCGATTCTACGTCCCTGTCATCTATGTTTTAAACAAGATCGATAGCATTTCGATTGAGGAGCTGGATTTGCTAATGAAGATTCCGAACTGTGTCCCCATCTCGAGTGAGAACAAATGGAATTTGGATGAACTGCTTGAATCGATGTGGTCCAAGCTAAACCTGGTCCGTGTATACACGAAGCCGAAAGGCCGGGATCCCGATTATGACGAACCGGTCGTATTGCGACAGGGCCGATGCACAGTTGAGGACTTCTGTAATTCTATTCACAAGTCGCTGGTCGATGATTTCAAGAATGCTGTGGTCTATGGTACAAGTGTGAAACATCAACCTCAGCACGTTGGTTTGACCCATGTGTTACAGGATGAAGATGTCGTGACTATCATTAAAAAATAGATTTAAATAAGTCTCTGTGTATATTTTTTTCAAGAATGAATTTAATCATTTTGACATATGCAAAGTGATCATGAATTTAGATGTGATCCATTCTTACAATAAATTATTATTATATTCCAACACTGAATCTCAAAATATACGACTTTGAGTTTTAATGACGCAGAACGGTTTTAGTGTTGACATTAAATTCAAACCGTTTGGGGCTAGGTCACCCTTTCTCTCCATGAATACTGAACTTGTCACGGAAGCATTGCAAGGCAGATTTGTGCAACCAAAACCGCGCACAGCGGAGGAAGAAATTGCCGATGAGTTTCTGAGCCCTTCTTCTTCATTGCCAACTAAGTGGAATGATGTCCTTCAGCCTGTGATGACGCTTAATGTGGAGGAGCTGGCGTCAAAGATTGCTAGTCCCCCCGTTTACGACCCTCGCGTCCGTATACACTTCAATCGGACCGGACTAAGTGGAAATATATCTGCGTTGAAGCTTAAGGCAAGTTTGCCGACGCAAGAAGGTGCAATGGCGATGACTCGAAAAATGACTAAAACCAAAGACATTCGTGGAACTTCTGGCCAGATGCCTTTCACGCCTGGCGGTATTGATGTTAGTGAACAAAGCTCTGTTGCTGATTTGCATAGAAATGATCTTGGGTTGCTCGATATAGCGCCTGGGCTGTCGCGAACACTGCGGTTTGGTGGGAAAACTGATGCTAACTCTGGCGATATTATTCATGAGCAAGGCGAAGACGAAGATCTTCCGGAGCAGGACAATGAAGATTCTGCAGATGAAACCTCGGTAATTTCTGAAAACAATACAACTCTTTCTGAGTCCAAGTTCGACACAATCGATGATCTCCTACCACCCACGTCGAATTTCATGCGCCATGTCGTGAAGTCAGCACAGCAAGCTGAGCCGGTGAGCAAGACTTGGGCTCATATGGTTGACATCAACCAAAAAATGGAGAATTTCCACGAACTTGTACCTCATCCGGCAAGGACTTGGCCTTTCGAGCTCGATAATTTCCAAAAAGAGGCAGTTTATCACCTCGAACAAGGCGACTCTGTCTTCATCGCTGCACATACGTCAGCAGGTAAGACCGTTGTGGCGGAATATGCCATGAGCATGGCTGCTCAGCACATGACCAAATGCATTTATACTAGTCCTATCAAAGCTTTAAGCAACCAGAAATATCGTGATTTTAAAGAAGAATACGATGATGTCGGTATCTTGACGGGTGATGTTCAGCTTAATCCAGATGCCTCTACTCTAATTATGACGACCGAAATTCTCAGATCAATGCTGTACAGAGGTGCGGACATTATTCGCGATGTAGAGTTTATCATCTTCGATGAGGTTCACTACGTCAATGATAGCGATCGTGGTGTGGTTTGGGAAGAAGTTATTATTATGCTTCCTGATCATGTCAAATTGGTGATGCTTAGTGCCACTGTTCCGAATACCTTCGAATTTGCCAACTGGATTGGCCGGACAAAACAAAAGGATGTATACGTCATTAGTACTCCAAAACGCCCGGTACCTCTCAAGCATCATCTTTGGGCGAACAGACACCTGATCGAAGTTGTGGATGAACACCGCAAATTTAATGAGAAGAGCTATCGTGAAGCTCAACTGCTTGTGAATCCTCCGAAGTCTGGGCCTGGCAGTAGTCAAAGTGGCCAAAGCAGTAGTGGCGGTCGTGGCGGTACAGCCCACAGATACAGCCGGCCTCCTGTTAACACTGCTCAAAAAGCGCTGCAGAAGCAAATGGGCCCCTCCGCATCTCGCTTCAATCAGTCTTCATCCAAAAAGAATGAGCTCCTTACTCTCATTGAGCTTATGAGATCACAACAGCTCCTCCCTGGAGTATTCTTCGTGTTCTCTCGTAAGCTTTGTGAGCAGTATGCAATTCAAGTGCAGAGTATGCAATTGAATAATGCCCGTGAAAAGTCTCAAGTCTACATGTTTGTGGACAAAGCTGTGTCTCGTTTAAGAAAGGAGGATCGCAATCTACCGCAGATTGAAATGCTTCGGTCACTGTTGCAGCAAGGTATTGGCTTGCATCACAGCGGCTTGCTGCCAATCATGAAAGAGGTTGTCGAAATCTTGTTTGCTAAGGGATTGGTTAAATTGCTTTTCGCAACAGAGACATTTGCGATGGGTTTGAACTTGCCTACGCGAACCGTTGTTTTCACTGAAATAAAGAAGTTTGACTCAAAGGTGAGACGATTCCTTACACCAGGTGAGTATACACAAATGGCTGGTCGTGCCGGCAGACGTGGCCTAGATACCGTAGGCACTGTCATTATAATGAATGAGAACAAAGATTCTGTTATACCGCGTGCGCCATTGGAACAAATGATACTGGGAACACCACTAAAGCTTTCGTCTCAGTTTAGATTGACGTACAATATGATTTTGTCATTGCTTCGCATTGAAGCTGTAAAGGTCGAAGACGTTATTCAACAGTCATTTTCAGAAAATGCACAATTCACATTAAGGCCTGAGCTTGAGAAAAAGATTGTATTGCTTGATGGGTCAAACAGCAGACAACGTCAGCAAATTGAATCTTTGGCAAGATCTTTGAGCGTAGATTCATCGACACTTGCATTGTTACAACAGTTCACTAGTCAGGTTCTTGAGCTGAATGACGCTTTTTCTTCCGTAAATCAGGAAATTGTGCGATTGAAATGGTTCAAGTTGAAAAAAACTATCTGCATTTGCCGGAATCCGGATTCAAATGATTTGGAGATTCATGTAATACAGTCTACTGATACGGAGGCCCATCCGCCGCGCATCATGACGTCAAAGCTCGCAAGGATCACCGGTGGCTTGAGTCATATCCCTTACATCGCAATGCTCTTCCCAGAGGCAACTGCCACTTTTAATGTTGAGTTCGAACGTCGAACTTCATGCTCTATAGATGCATCACGTGTAGAATTTTTCTCGGGATTTGTACCGTCGCAAAAGAAGCTCTCAAATCTCTCAAATGAAGCATACGACCAGTACAAAGAGTTAATCGCTTCCAATCTGCCAGCTCTTTTTAATGAACAGAAACATTTCACTATTACATCAATTTCGTTTAAGCAAGCTCTTTTGGAACGAGACCAGCTTCTTGATGCATATAAGTCGAGTGTTGCTGAAACTTTGAAGCTTACAGATTCGTTGGGTGATATGAAAGTAATCAAACTTTTCGAAGAATTGAAGAAGCTAGTTGAAGGTGAGAAGGAGGCTCAATCTATCAAAGAATCGGCCACGTTGTCGAATACAGCACTTCTTCCGGAATATGGACAAAGGATTAACGTTTTACGCACTGCCAACTATCTCGATGATAGTTTAAATGTTGCATTGAAAGGTCGTGTTGCTTGCGAGATCAGCACAGGCTACGAGCTGTATCTCACCGAACTAATCATGGATAACTTCCTGGGATCTTATGAGCCTGAGGAAATCGTGGCTTTATTATCAGCATTCGTCTTTGACGGTGCAAGAGGTGTTGAGGAACCAAACACTGTAACCCCACGTCTCGATGAAGGCAAAGAGCGGCTTTTAGAGCTTGTCGATTATGTTCAAAAGTTAGCGATCAAAAATCAGGTTACTTTAACCCAAGACGAAGCTGATTTTGGCGAAAACAATAGGTTTGCACTCATGCAAGTTGTGTATGAATGGGCTCGTGGAATGACTTTCAGTGAGATCACTCAACTTACGACTGTACAAGAGGGTCTGATCGTAAGGGTCATTAACAGATTAGATGAAATTTGCCGTAGTGTCATGAATGCAGCGAGAATTATTGGCGAAGTTGATTTATATGATAAGCTTGCCATTGCGCAGGAGCGTATTCGCCGCGATATCGTCTTCTGTTCATCTCTCTATTTGTAATGAGATCCACTTTAGATCCGATGTGAAACTAAAAATCCATATACATAAGCGTAGTTATTGCTTGAATAAGGACTGAAATTCCGATGTGCCGTTATTTCTAAATAACTTCTTAAATGACTTCTTGCAGCGGACTCTTCATTTTGGCGTCAAAAAGTTACAAACAAATTAGCGAGAGGTCAGGTGTGATTAATCAAACCTTGATCTGCATACATCTTAGAGCGACTCGTAAAGTATTTACATGCACGAGATGTTTCATAATATGAAACACATGTTCTGGATTCAAATTACTTTATCGTATAAATACGGAGTGTAATCTCAGATATCGCGATTATCAGTCACACTAAGACCTTCTGATATTTTTATTACCGAATGCATTCAATCTTTTTATTCGCTCTTGCTGTGTCTCAGGCCTCTGCCGCTGTTACGACGACATCTCCGTTTGCAGATGTCATTGAAACGAACCTTGCAGAAGATTGTGCTTGGAAGAAGAAGAAATGGGGCGATATGGGTGGCTACGGTGGTGGCTACGGTGGTGGATACACAATCATTGGTAGCAACACTGCTGCCGGTGGTTTTGGTGGTCAAGGCGGTTTCGGTGGTCAAGGAGCTGTTACTGTTACACAAACAGTTGATCCCAATACCATTCCTACTGCGCAGGTTGGCTCCCCCAATCTAGGCAGCGTTGCTAGCATCGCTGGCTCGATTCTTCCCGAGGTTGCGTCGCTTGTGCCTACTGTCAAGATTACCATCTCCCCGACTACTACTACCACAGCAGTTGGTGGATTCTTCACCGTCAATTGATTTGTTTGGCTTCGTTATCACATTTCCCTCTCGATCATTCCCGTATATTTTTGTAGTATGTCTTTTTTTCACGTACAGTTCATATCAGATAGAATTTCTTTTGACTCATATAAAAGCCTCGTCGCATATCATTAAATCAAAAAAAAAAAAATAAAAAATAAAAAAAATAAAGAGATGTAAATACGCAATTGACTTAACATGTTAGTATCAGATATTTTCTTAGAATAATCGATTAATTATGTTTCCTCTAATCATTCAAGAAAGTTTCAGTTCGGACCTGAGAGCTAAGAAATTCTTAATTGAACAAAACGCAGTATTCAATTTGGCACAATGTGTTTATAGCGAAGGCATGTATATGATAAAAAGAGGTGGTTAAATATTAGTCTTGGTCCATTCCGCGCTGCATATATATTTATATTCATGAGGTGATCTCGCGCATAAACACAGCGCATGTACCAGGTTTTATGCACATCGGCGCGCGATACACAGTGGAGAAGTTGGGACTGAAGTCACGTGTTGTTTGAGGGCCAATAGAATTATGGGCAAATGTCTGACTTCACTTCACACATTTTACGCCAATGCTTCGTAGTGCTGCCTTGAGAGCGACGGCTGGTCGTCCTTTCGCTGCCGTAAATGCTGGAAAATTCAACGGCGTTAGTGTTTTGGCACGTTTGCAAAGCACATATCCGGCGGGTTCGGCCCACAGTGCTCCGCCCGCTGGTTTCCGCATTCCTCCACCGAAGTCTTGGGATGATCCCGAGGGCGAGAGTGCGCTCTCGAAGGCCACGAAATGGTTCCTTTTGGCCGAGATGGCTCGCGGTATGTACACAGCGCTCGAGCAATTCTTCCGGGCCCCTTACACAATCTATTTCCCATATGAGAGAGGGCCCATATCGCCGCGTTTCCGTGGAGAACATGCCCTGAGAAGGTACCCCACCGGCGAGGAAAGATGCATTGCGTGCAAGCTTTGCGAGGCAGTTTGCCCAGCACAGGCGATCACTATCGAGGCCGAAGAGCGTGTGGATGGATCCAGACGCACCACGAAATATGATATTGATATGACCAAGTGTATCTACTGTGGATACTGCCAGGAATCCTGCCCTGTTGATGCGATCGTGGAGACCCCCAACGTCGACTACTCCACCTTCGATCGTGAGGAACTTCTGTACAATAAAGAAAAGCTGCTTGCTAATGGTGACAAATGGGAGCAGGAGATCCAGTATAACTTGGACGCTGATGCGAACTACCGCTAAGAACCGAACAAAACATCACCATAAAAATATCACATAAACGACTATCATGAATAGACTATTACACTTAAAAAGAATACTTAATTCTTAATCCAGTCGGGTGGAAGAGGATTGCATCAACAATTTTTCTCTACTGTTATTGGTGTTTTGCGCCCTTCACGACTGCATAGTGCTCCGTCTCGTGAAAAGGCATGATGCTATTTCAAAAAAAAGAACGAACGCATGCACGACTATAAATTACTGAATTACCTTCGGTATTAAAAAAATCTATGAATATATATGCCCCTCATCCGTTTACTGTGACGCGCACTGAACACCTTCAGGACGTCCATCATCATCATCATCCATCTCATCCTCACCAGCGGGAATGGCGCTCGGGTCCATGTCGACCAGATCGACTTCCTCTGCCGCGTCGGCCTCGTTCGGAGTGGACGTCGGCGCCGGCAAGACGCTGCGCAGAATGGCGCACTGCTCCTCCGTGAAGCCCGTCTCCGGGAACACAATGTCGAACACGATGATCATGTTGCCAAAATTCTGTAGCTTCTGCGTGGGCATGCCTTTTTCGGGCAAGTATTTCACATCACCAGGACTAATGATCTCGCCGGGCTTGATGTTGACATGGTAGAACTCACCATCCAACTGCTCGACCTGGAAGCTGCCTCCAGTCAATGCAGTCACGAGGTCAATCTTAACATGTGTGAGTAGATCGTTGCCACGGCGCTCGAAACGCGCGTGCGGCTGCTCTTCGAGCACAAACACGACATCGCCGGGCAAGACGTTAGGACCGGAGTCACCCTCACCTTCAAACACAATGCGCTGACCGTTGCGCATACCACGGTCGATGTGAAGCTCCAAAATCTTCGTAACTTGGACGGTCTTTTTACCCTTGCACTCCTTGCATCGATCTTTCTCGTTGATGATCTCACCAGTACCGCCGCAGTCGTTGCACTGCGCCTGGAATTGCTGGATCATGGGGCCCATCTGTCTCGACACAATCTTGACACCGGCACCGTGACAGCCAGAACACTGCTTGACGGCACCTTCCTTGCCGCCCAGACCTTTACAGGACGGACAAGTCATCGTCTTCTTCAGTGCCATCTTGCTGCTCTTGCCCTTATACAGATCTTCAAGCGTTACGCGGACGGTGTGAGCAATATCAGGCGACCGCTTGGGTCCACGCGGACGCCGAGGACCGCCGCCGCCGAACATGCCACCACCGAAGAATTGCGAGAACAGGTCCTCAGCGCCGCCGCCGCCCATGCCGCCGCCACTGAGACCGTCCATGCCGAACTGATCATATGTAGTGCGTTTCTCCTCATCAATCAAAATCTCATACGCCGCAGTGACCTCTTTGAACTTGTTTGCAGCATCCTCGTTGTTAGGATTCTTATCGGGATGGTATTTCAAAGCCAACTTACGGTATGATTTTTTGATTTCAGATGTAGTCGCTGTGTGTGCTACTCCTAGCGCATCATACAATTTTGTCTCAACTACCATCTTTTATTAATTTGAACTAAATTCCCTGAACTTGTTTGCCAATTCCACAGAATTTTCTTTGCTATCTTTGTTCCTTTCTCTGATACGGGGGGTTGATAGTTAAGTTGGAAAAGATATTTTGGTTCACTGAAAGTTACCTTGGGCACACCTGATTTATTATTACGCAGGAAGAGGTGGTGGGGTTCACCTTCACAGAACTTTTCAGCACCTCAGGAAAATCGCTGGAAACTTCCAGAGAATCACGGGACCGCACTTTCAACCATATGTGATGACCCTGGCCCTGTCAGATAGAATTCAATCCGGGAATTGTTGTCTGCTATACCTATCATGGTTAGACAGGGTCCAGTGATTTGCCTAATCGATAAGACTTGTAAGCTGCCTAACTTTTGACCCATTGCATACTATGCATATCAGGTGCATTACCCGGAAGCAAAATATGACTAGACGCCTCATACTTCTTGCACAATATAAAGCGAACCTAAATTAAACATCACAGAGTATTAGAGATATTTAACCCAGATCTAAATGCGGGATTTATTTTTCTATAAACATATTTGGTTGGATTGACAAAGTATGGCCTGCCCACCCAAAAAGTGAAGCTTCTCTCTCAAGAAGAACCGAGACATCATTCTCTTATTTATTAGGCAGAAAAAAATAAAAGAAAAGTTGTTTCGTGTTCAGCATATTGCTAATCTATGTATGTATTTCTTAAATATTATTTTCGCGTTAAGATGCTTATCTAGACTTGCCCTTGATTTCCCATTCTTCCACTTTGTGCACTTTCACTATACCGCCAGTTCCTGGTTTGGCAAACTGGAATCCTTTAGACCAGTCGTAACCAACAGCATAGGCCATAAAGGTTCCCTGGTTGTTGAAGCATAGAGCATTGACCGGATCATTAAGCTGTTTTGAATATGAGAGTCGGCGCCGACTATCTGTATCCCAAATATGGAACATACCATCGGCGCCCGCAGTCACTAATGCTGCTGTTTGAGGATGGAATGCCAATGCCGTTAATGAGTAGACGTCCTCCACCGGCTTCGATGCTGTACCTACCGATTTGCGATGGCATTTAAATGTGAAATTACTGTTTGTTCCGCTCGGGTTTGGATATTGAATACCACATCGGCCTTCAATGGAGCCCACGGCAAAGCCCATGCCGCTCGCCTGACACGCGATCGCCTGTGACTGGTGCTTCAGAGGACTATCCTGAGTCTTGAATATGGTTTGAGGATTTTCGAGATTAACCAGAACAAGCTGCTTGTTAGCGCAACATACGACCAAAAGCTTCTGTGCACTGCTTGCAGCGTATCCTCTCTCTGGTAGCTGAATGGTAGCCACTGGTTGATTTGATGCAAGATTCCAGTATCTCAAGGTGCGGTCTAGAGATACCGATGCAACCATGGGCTGTCCCACGTCCACAAGAGCAAGTCCCATAATGGCTTGATCATGCTGGCCTACAACAACAGTTTGCCCTGTGGCTACGTCGTAGCTTCTCAGTACATTATCGCAGCCACCACTAATTACCTTAGATTCATCAGGCCACCAACATACGCAGGTCGCGGGAGCCTCGTGCTGATATACGAATCGGCCTTGACCGTCGCCTGTGGCCTGGTTTATTTCGTAAACGCGAACAGTGTTGTCCCAGGCTGCTACAGCAAGGAAATTACCCGACGGAGACCATGCCAGCGCATTCACGGTATCCGACGGTCCTTGTGGCATTTCACGGTCATTATTTGTATTGATTTCAATGCTTCGGGCTTGGCCAACAACGGACATATTGACGGAGTCACTGTCTCGGAACCCTGTTGTGTTGATTTCTCTATATATACAAGGTGAAAAGTGTAGCACGGTAAGCACTAACGGCCAAAGGCATAGGGTGTGCTTCCCAAATATCACCCACACCTCCCCTCGTTTCCCAATGTTAAATTCTCATCGTACACTTAAATTTACGACGTATGATGTTCTAAAATACAATTAGTTAAGAATTTACGGAAATTACATTAATTCTATAAGTTTTTGTTCAAATATTATTTACTATTATTACACTCTGCCACTATTGTATGCTCGGATAACACGTTCCGAGCCTTCGTCAGACGCCGAAAAAGCGAATCCTCGTTGTTTGCGCATACGAGAGACTTGTCGGACCTTACGAATTGCTTTCTGGAATTGATCCAGTTGTGGTCGTCGATCTTGAATCTTATATTTCTGAATTTCTTGCACATAGTGATAGTACTCCGGTTTGTACATGCGATGCCAATATTTCCATGCAACATCTCTAATCAAACAAGCCGATGGCACAAGGCAAATAAGGGCCCAAAACACGACAGTGGGGTAAAGGGCTCTGACGAGTCCTCTATTCTCAGGTCCAACATTGATTCGAGATCCAACCTCTGCATAGATGGGGTATCCGACGAGCCAAAACACAGCCGAACCTGGGATCGCCCAGAGCGCGAAGGAACTCCAGATGTTAGTGATGAGAGCAGCTTTTCCAAGGACCGTAAGCACACAGGCTGTATACATAGCGCCTCCCCAACTCCAGTGGTTTGCAACTAAGCCACTTGACAATACGTTTCCAGCTCCATACGCTGCCAGAGTGAACCAGTAGACAATGATTGAGTGGTAGATGCCATTTCCAATCCACTCCCAAAATTGGCGCACATTAAGGAAATCACCCCGTTGTCCAATCCTGTACAGCTGTGGATATCTCAACAATAGTTTGGCACTTACAAACTGATCAAGGATTCCGATCACAAACGGAGGAAGTGCCGTGCTAAAAACATTGTAGAACGTAACTGTCCATGATTCGTATATGCTTTGGCCCGAAAAGCCATTGTAAAAGACGAACCAGAATTGTGTCAAGTACAACGCAATGTTCTTATAAAAGCTGTACAAGATTGCACGGCTGAGGCGGTTATAACTCCAAAGACCATGTACAAGCAACAATTTCTTCAGATACCTGAACTCAGCTATTGCCATGTCAGCACTCCGTGCCGCCTGCTGTCCTTCAACACCGCAAATTCCTACACCCACATGTGCCGCTTGGATCATAGAAACATCATTCGCACCGTCGCCAATGGCCAAGAGCAGATCTTTCAGTTTATGTTTAGCCAGCTTGACTACAAGTGCCTTTTGTAGGGGAGAAACTCGACAGCACAACACCGACTTGCAGCGACAGCAAAGCTCAAGGAAAAGTGAAGCACATTCCAAGTCTAACGCAAAATCCAGAGTATGCCCATCAATAACAAGCGCCAATGAATCAAACTCACCGGCCTCTCCGCTTCCACTTAGCGCTTCTAATTTACTTTCGAGATTCTCCTTGGTAGCGACCAAGGAATCCTCATTGACGAGTAGCAAACTCATATCTTCACTAAGTAGCTTTGCACTCATTCCAATGTTGATAGCCGTCTCCTGTCGATCACCTGTGAGTACCCATATTTTGATGCCGGCATCTTGCAGGGCTGTAATCGTCTCAGGCACACCATCTTGGAGTTTATCTTCAATAGCTGTAACACCAACGAGCTCCAGGTTTTGTTCAATCTCATTTGCAAGCTCAGAGACAAGTGCGCTGCGATTTGTCAACGAAGTATTCGCTTCATGGTATCGTTTGGCCCAATCTGCATACTCCTTATCACTGATTTCACGTTGTGCAAGTACCAGCGTACGCAAACCTAGGCTGGCAAAATCTTCCAGAGCTGGTGTGACCTCCAGCTCTCCATGAGGATCTGCAAGCCTTTCAAAAATAACAGTGTCAGCGCCTTTGGTGAAAATTCTGATTCTACCATCGGGACATCTGAGAATCGTGCTCATACGCTTTCGAGTAGAATTGAATTCACAAACCTCTAAAAATTCGTAATCCTTGGGGCCATTTGGAGTATCAATCGTGAGTCCAGAGGGCGTTCTAGCGGAGAAGCGGACGCCTAGTTTAGCTGCACCCTGAACAAGAGCACCCTCGTCAGGAGATGAAGCTTGATATTCTAATTCGCCGTTCTCGTTTACGTCGGGAATTACTGTGTGGCAAGTTGCCAATAGAGCCAAGAAATCATAATTTTTTTTATCAGCAAGAAAGTCTGTTTTATCAAATCTAATGTACTGGCCCTCTTTCTCCTCAGGCACCTCGGTTGCATAGACTTGTCCTGATATACAGCAAGCTTTGAATTCCATTACGTTGCATGTAAGTGTACCCGTTTTGTCACTGAATACATGCTTAATCTGACCAAGTTCTTCTACAAGTGCTGATGTACGACACACTGCAGGTTGATCACGACCAGCATCATACATTTCAAGATCACTCGAAATCAGGTATCCTTGCCAGAACTTGATAATATCGATGGTAACAAATAGAGAAATGGGGACCAGATTGGAGAAAAGAATCCAATATGTCAAAATATCGCTGAAGAAGGTCTTCACGCCGCTCGTGGAACGAAGATCAAGATACCACATAGGACCTTTCCATTGCTCATGTTTGATAACGTTACCAAGGGATGACATGATCGACAATGCCGCCAATAGGATGAAGAGAAATACGATCTGCAAATCCATCATGTATTCTACGGCTGTACGCTTGATGGGTGCAGCAGTGGCATTGCGCATAAGCTTTGTCTCATGTCCTGTAAAAACGACTACACCATGAAGCCATCCTGTGTTACGCAACGATGTTCCTCGCAGCAGCATTTGCTCAACACCAAGGGGAATTGCTGGTTGGTTTTTCAATCTAAGAGTGCCCTCATAAGTATATAGAGATGAATTCGGGTGCTCTGAGTCTAACGTTGCATCACTCAATGCATCTCTGAGCCGTGCCTCTGTGCTAAAACTTCGTGTTTCCTGTCGGGCCTGCTTAATTTTCAAGTTTGTTTCACCGTCTAAGTTAGCAGTTTCAATATAACACAATCCATTCGGTTCAGAAGTGCTGATCACGATCACATCTGCTGGCAGAAATTGCTCGCGTTCTACTCGTACAACATCGCCAACCTTTAGCTTCGCCCAGCGTTGTTGCTGCCACTCACCATAGGAGTTGAGAATGAGGATTTTCGAGTTGTTGAGCTCTTTGTCACCCTGCCAACGTTTCCAATCTTCTGCAAGCTCTTTGACAGCACTAACTAGAAGAACGATTACCAATGTTCCAACCGTGGTGTAGCGATTGGTTGGACTCACATTGGGCACCTGCTGGATAAGCGCTGTTGCTAAAAAGAACAGGTTTGCGTATTTGCTGAATTGCTCAAACAAGAACTTCGGCAAAAACGTTGCAATATTGTACTTCGTGGTGGAGACATAATTTGTCTTGAATTGTTTAGCGTGCTGAGTATCAAACACACGAATGGTTCTTGGAATATCCTGGCCGCGTGCCAAGTCATCCCGTCGACGCCTCATGATATAGTGGCTCCAGAGATTTCGAATATCGAAGTTTCTCGACCTCTCTGCTCGTTCTACTCGTACAGAGTCTCGGGATCTTATGGGATTCTCATCTGCGAAAGAATTGTGCATGGGACTATGAATAGACTCCAACTCAATTTCGGGTTCATCTAGTTGAAATGGATTCTCAGCACCAAGAAGATCTTCGGATCCATCCCTCTCATAAACATTTGATTGGCTGTGTCTGCGGCCATCCGATAAGAGATCTACGGGCTCCGGATCAACTTGATTCAACGATGATCTGACACGATCACGATTGGATCGGGGATTGACTGGTGACTGATTGGCACGAAATTGTGCACTTTCGTCTGCCAAATTCTCATCATCCACGAGCCAGAAATCATCGTCGGAGCTCACCATTGGTCGACAATTGAGCGACTCGTCTCGTCACGAAATTACAGAATATACGCTGCGTACACGTACACAGATTAGGGTTAAGCAAGACGTGTTTATGGAGAAGATGAAATAATTTAACTCCGCTTTGACAACTGACATTTTTAAGAAGTCTATCAGAGTCAGGCCAAGTAAATCGATTTTAATAAATTAGATCATTGAAGCAAAACTTCAATTCAGAATAATATAGATATTTCTTCATAATCCCTTTTCAATCCTCTAAATTGAACTTTTCGTTTTTACTGATTATAACGAATAATTTACAATTCATGAATGTAATTCAAGCACTTATTTTGAATGTATTCTGAACAAGTCACACGTACTTCGACGTCTTCATTACCGAAAAACACTTGATGATTTCCCCACCCTAGATCTACCGACGGGGAAGATTATTTTTCACGGTTAGAGGCCTGCTTAATTGTAACGTCGTTCCTTACGTACGTGCTGACCAAAAATACTCCTAACATGACCTATCGGAGAAGCACCGTTTGAGAGAAGTGGACACTACATACTGTTCGCCTAGGAAGCCGTATTATTAAGCATAGGGCTTCTATCAATAAGCTGTGAAATTTCTCCACACGTGACCCACTCAACCGACGAAGAGATCGCCAAGTTAGGTCTATCATTTCAGCGCATCTAATCACAAACAAATCGATTAACGATCATACACAACAATGGCTCGTCGTACTAAGAAGGTCGGAATCTCTGGTCGCTACGGTGTCCGTTACGGTGCCTCGCTCCGTCGCCAGGCCCGTAAGATCGAGCAGCTTGCTCGCACTCGTTATGAGGATCCCTTCAGTGGTAAGAAGAATGTGCGCCGTGTCGCTACTGGTATCTGGTACTGCCCCTCCAGTGGCAAAACCGTTGCCGGCGGTGCTTACTCTATGACTACCTCCGCAGCCACTACTGCTCGCTCGACCATCCGTCGTCTCCGTGAGCTTGCTGATGCGTAAGGCATTAGAAATTCCCCACAATTTATGTATTTATGCATTGGTAGATAATAATAACCACTGATATTGGATCTTTGAAGTTATTGATGTTTTGACATTGTAAACACCTTGCGATGGAATGGTGAGTTGTGCGATGTGCTTTCTTAACAGATCATCATCGGGAACTATCGCGGCCGTGATCGACATTTAGATCTTAACTTTTCTGAGATTTCCCGGAAAGCATATCAAGATAATAATCAAAAGCTAAAGTAACTCGTACAAAATCAATTCAAATACATAGATAAATAATTTAGAGATATTAATGTTGCAGATGATGGTAACATAACCGACATGGGGCACAGTCTAAGTACCAATAACTGAACTTCTTGCGCTGATATCCTTCAAGTTTGAATGCGTAGTTGACAAGCTTTTTCTTATTCTTATTCCTTTTTATATTTTTGTCTGCTTTTCTTGTCTTTTTCCTACTCACAAGCTGATAAAGAAGTCTTTTCTACATGTTAACAAATAATAGCGTAGAGTGAAGATTTGATTATTATGCTTTTGGGCTCATACTACTCACTTTCTGATATACTGGACCATAAATGCGCAATTGTAAGTTTTATTTTTCTATTTGCTGTAGCGAAAAACTAGCGTTAACGCTAAAAGACTTTTTGTGCACCATATTAGGGATTTTGCGGACATGGGCTATACTGCCACCATTCTCCAGATGTGATTGAGACTTAAAATCACTCTCTAGTGAGTGTTTTTCATTTTAGCTAGAAGTTGATTACGTGCTAGACATATTCGGTTCTAGACACCTTAGGTTTTGCCCATGTGCAATTATCACACAAGGTAAGTTCGCACTGACTCCTCATTTAGGTCTTCGACACTGAGTGTGGCTATTTCATTGAGGTTTGCCGAAATATTATCCGATTTTTCGATATATGGAAAGCTTTTTACAGTCACACGACACTGCTCACTGTTAAAATATGCACACAGTGAGCCCTTTGCCTTAGCTGCAAACCCACTCTTAAAAGGACTGACAAAAAAATACCATTCACAGTTCTAGCTACAGAAATTTAAAAGTCTTTGCAGACCAAGACAATTTAATCTTTTGGTGCGATTAGTAGTCATGGATGTGGTGATCACTACCAGGATACTTGAAGCGGTCTTTGAATTACTTATTTCTTCGCCCACATACATAACAATGGGCAAGGATATGCATATCAAACACATATCAGCGCATGTAGTGGGTTGAGCTTACCTGGACTTATCAGTTGATGAGGTAGGGTTTCACCATGTAGGGCGCATAGACTTGGAAGTATACTGAAACTGAATTGTTTGTGCACGTACTCCAATTTAGTTGTGCATAACTTTTTCACTGTGAAATTACGCCGTATGATACAGATGGCGACAAGGAGAACTTAAACCCCGGAGGAAGCGTATAGTTCTGCAATAGGTAATATGCTCGTAGGCCCTTGTGCATAGGGATGGGGCTGGAAATAAGACAAGTATTGTAGATAGCTTAATAGATGCTGCTCGCTTTTAGTTCTCAGATTCTCTAAAACTATATTTACGTATGATCAGTGCAGGGAATCGTCATCGTCACAATGTGTCTATCATATTGTAGTCAGTTATTTGAGAGATTATTGCCTCTGGCTATGATCTCAACTAAGGAAGAAATGTAACCTCCTCCAATAGTAAAAATAATCGACCAAGATAGTGGGGACTGACCGAAGAAAAATTTACGCAGGCCCTGAGTTTGGAGGTTCGTAGTCTTATATGTAGGTAGATATATCAAGGTTGCTTATTTCTCTGACTCTGATCGAAGTTAAATTCGGTCAAGATGCTTTGCTTTAACTTGATTATATTTTGAAATTCTATGTAAATAGAGCACCATTCTCTCATGCATTGTTGCCATTACATTATTTCTTTTCGTACTAATTAGTTATGTGTGTATAGCCTAAGAACACTTGAATCTGATCTGTGAACCTTTAAATATTCACTGAGGGAAGGGAATAACCAATAATTATGATAGAAGTCCATAGCCTTCTTTCTAAAATAGGACAATGATAAGCTGTAAGTTTCGAACGCGCAGCTTGAATACATTTCTGTCCGTATAGCGATCACTCCGAGTGGACAACGAACAATTTCATAAGATCGTTCAAGACTCTTCATTATTCACCCGTTACCTACAAATTTACCAAAGGACAAAAATATTTTCAATTGAGATTTGAAATAATTGACTTTATGATGTTGGCTGAGTTGCGTCCAACTGTTCGTTGCATACGAGCGAGCCGCAAAGGGTCAAGATAATGTCGTTTACTGAAATACTTAAATAAATATTCCTCGTAAAGAAGGTCAACTACTGAAAAATTTTCCGGCATAATTTAAAACTGCATGTAGGAAGGAGATGGACACGCTCCATAACACGAAAAAATTATTTATGAATTTTTGTCGTGAAAACAAAAGTAGTTCCTGGCCTGGGAATAGTCCCAAATTAGGTTATAAGGTGTTCGCTTACAATGTAAAGACATATCATTTAGAGTCCCGTAGTCGCAGGCTAATTTTTATTAGCCAAACGTGCACTGGGTTTGAATTAGTATAGTGCGGTGTTCACGTTGCCAGTGGGTTTGTAAATTTATTTTCAAAAAAATGCAAGAACATTTCTGCTCGATTTTCATCAGAGTTTAACATCGGACTGCCTGGACAGAGAATTACCAAATAAACCGTGTTTGATTTGACCCTTCTTTATGATATTAAGAAAGTTTAGAAGCCTATTTTTCAATCTTAAGAAGCCTGCATAAGGCCGAAGACTCAAATTTGCGTCCCTGATATGCCGCCATCTCATTATGAGGTCGACCGAATCATCTGTCAGGGACTGCTATCTTGAATAGTTAAGTATAAGGATATTGCTTGTTTTTTTCGCCGTTATTTTAATTGATTATAAAAGACTTACAAGGTAGACTATATGTATTGGAAATGCGCATATAGGGATATATGATGCATGCGGTGGATTCCCTTACGATAGATTCACTACAAACGAAATAAAACTCACACAATTTGTAGCGCAGTATGTTACTGAATTGCCTCACTTACCCGCACATCATAAGCGTTTAATCAATTCGTGATGTATAGTTTCTCCATTTCAATGGTGTCTGGGTGCATCATTGGATCACGGAAAGATGACCTTGTAGCTGGTGGCGATTCGGGAGGTAGCTTTGATACGCACCATAGAGGTATATACACAATTCATGCTATTTTTTCTACTTGCCGATTCGGAGTATACGAAAATGTCAGTTGCCAGATTGGTACGAAGCAAAAGTTCGGACACAAAATGGTTTGACATCTATAATAAAGTGGCATCACTACGACCCAAACCAAGCATTTGAGGTTTAAGCGAGCAGGTACGGCTGCAAAACTTGTGGATATATCTGGAGAAAACTAGATCATGGTCTATCCCTACGACATTGCGGCAGTCATATTGTTACTACAAGCAATCCGATAAATGATAGCTTAACGGCACTAAAAATATGTCTATATTAAATTTACAGTACATATGCTTCTTTCGGTCATTGAAGCTCGCAAGGACGGTACATTTGGATTCATCTGGTCTTATTGAGCGAGTGAGAAGGCGAGGTGGAACCCAATCCTTTTTATCTGTTTTATACAAGTCACCTGCATGGTCAAGAATATCAAACATTATGAAACAGCTGGATGTGACAATTGCCTTAATTTACACGTTTTCATGATAGATTCTTGAGAAATGATATTTTGAGTATTCTTAAATTTCGGAAAAAGATCGGCGATGCGTCGCCACAAGAGTCTCTGGCTCAGTTTTTGAGTGAACATCTCTCAGTGTCAGATTCGACCATTTACAGCGTTCAAGCTGTGGGTTTATATCTAGATGATGCAAAGGAAGGAAAAAAAATAATAGAATAATGCTAAAGGGTGAGGATAAAGTTGTTTCTATTAAATTAGACTGACGGACTTGACTGCCGCTGTGAAACTATGTATGACCCTTTAGACCCTTTGCAGAAGGGAGTTTTAAACATCGTTACCTGTAAGCCTGTCAGCTGCGGCTTGTTTTTCTGCTTTTTCTGCCTTTTCCTGAGCCTTTTCCTGGGCCTCCACTTGCATTTGGTTCTGGATCTCATCCTTAGCGCCCTGAATGCCCTCTTTCGGTTGATTTATGGCTTTAGGGGATCGCTTTCGCTCATTCCATTTCTTTTGGAATTCGCGCTTGCATGCTTCTGTGGTATAGTCGCAGCTGATGATGGCCACCAAGTCACCCTCTCTGTAGCTGACTTCGTTCCAGACCTCCGGTTCGGCGGATTCACCAATGACCAAAGAGCCCATAACATGAGGATTAACCATGGCTGTACGGACCAAAAACTGAGTGTGCCATTGCATCATGTGCCCCAATGCATCGCGCTCGCTTGTGAATCGCTTGAATGTTCTATACAAAGGCTCAGACCACATCTGAAGCCAGATACGCGACGCTGCATTGTTTCGATAAAAAAAGCTATCGGTATTGATTGTTGTCGTATCCTGCGTTAGCACGTAGCTAACGTCACGCACACGATTGTTAAGGTAAGTGCGAATGTGTGTATTTTCGTAGCGCATTACAGGAACTTGTCGCATCATGAGGGGCTCCAAATGTTCAGGTTGAAGCAGACCCGTAAGCACATTGACTTCACTGTCCATGATCAGCGAATTGTCGTTCAGGTACCAGTACCACTCGGCCTTCGGGAAGCTGAGTTGGGCTTCCAACGCGAGGGCCACGCGTGACCACGTCGGCATATGGTTGTAACTTTCTTCAATAAACTTGGCAAAGTCGGACGTGAATTTGATCAACACGCCAAATCCATGTAGCTGCGCATATTCTACACGGTTTTCAATGATTTTTTCCACGTACTCACGCGGGTGTTTATTGTCATCAATGACGGTGACAATCACGAGCGACGGAGCTGACACAACGTTGTCGTATTGGTAAATGATATTAGATGCGCGTTTTGAGCCAGCTGGGTCAAGTGAAGCCATTCCTTGCTTGTCACCAGGTGCCTTTTTGACACCTTCGCGTGATGAAGTTGATGAGCCAAAATGCTGAGGAACGATAAATGGTGTGTCGCTTGTGACAAGCTGGCGAGACCCCAAGGTCATTGTTAGTTCACTGTTCTTGCTGCGGTCACTTCCACCGAAAAATAACCATACAACCAATGCCAGACCGACGAGCACCATTATAATTTCCCTAACAGCCTCACGGCTGAATTTCTCGGCAAAATTTGAGTTATTACGGCTGTAGCCAATTGGATCGCCTTCAGTCGTCACCAAACTTGGTAATGAGTCGAACACCACAGACTTCCCGCGTCTTCGGTTGTTCGCCATCTTCTATGTGTCTAGCTCGCGTTCAGCAGAGAAGTTCAAAACAGTACTAAACAAATAAATCCACGCAACCCAGCTCTCGAGCCCTATCCCACAGTCATACTCATGATGGGCCTATGCAGAGGATTAGTAGTAAATAATGCTTTCAAACTACTGAGTCGGAATAATGAATCGCAAATAATGATCAGAGTAATACTAATCTCGAGGAAACATGGAGAAAATTTGGATATGAGGTACCTTATGTGAGAACCACCGTCTGACTGCTAAGATTTTAAGTGGTTCAAGCAAATTGCCGAATTAGTGAAAAATACCTACCTTTTTAAACCATACGTTCGATTGTTTCATGTCTGTTCAAAAATGAAATTGTCATCGTTGGAGGTTTTGGATAAAAACAATAATTGCTGTTTACTGAAAAAATACAAGAAACTCCATGAATATATATTCGTGATTATGTATCACAATTACTAGCCACATGCTCTGTCATTCTATGATGTCACCGGAAACAAGTCTGAAGATTTATCTGAAGCAGGGATGCGTCATGGAATGTGATACTCGCATGAAAAATAATAATTATCAAACAACAGGTGTCTAAAAAGAAATATGCTTCAAAAAGATATGGGTGTTAGATTTTATATTTTTATCAATGAATATAGTTTTTGATTGTCACCACTCTCTGAGTCGAGAGCGATTTGAATTTAGCTTGAGCAGCATCATATGAGTCACGCGCCACAAGCTTGTGCACTGATCTAAATCAATAAATTACTGTGAAACGCGAGTTCCAGAGTTCCTGTTTTCTTCTTATTTTCTACTGGTGCCGTGAGGCCCGAAATAAAAGAAGACGTTTACTCGGTCTTCGTCTTCTTCAAAGGGGGAACCTCCTCCTTGCCCTCAGAGGGGTGCAAGACGGGCGTCTGGTCGGCGTGGAAGTCTCTGATAATAGAGTCGACATCGTCAATGTTCAAATGTCTTACATCACCCAACTTCTTGATCTTCTGAGTAACCTCCTTGCACTGGTCGTCAGTAAGGTGCAAGTTTAGCTGGTCAACGCGTGACTTGATTGCATTCCATCCGGTCAATCGGTTCGCGAAGTGGATGTATCTGGTGAGACCGAAGTCCTCGGGCTTCAAGATCTCGTAAGTGCTGGGGTTCGCGAGGATGGCCTTGGCGTGGATGCCCGCCTTGTGAGTAAACGCGCAGAAACCGGTGATAGGGTTGTTGAAGGGGATGTTCACCTCAACGGCGTTGGCCACGAGAGTCTCGATCTCTCGGATCTTGTGGATCTTGTATTTGCTGAGAACATAATCACGGTCGGCGACGATCATGCGAGCCATCAAGCCGCCAAGAGGAGTGATACCGTTACGCTCGCCAATACCCAACACAGAGGTGTCAATGAGACGGGCACCACCTTCCAACGCGCAGTAGGCATTAGCAATAGCACAGCCAGTGTCGTTGTGGAAATGACACTCGATATCGCAAGAGACAACCGACTTCAAGGTGCGAACGAGCTCATAGACCTGGCGGGGGTTAGCACCACCAACAGTGTCGGCAATACCAACACGGTTTACACCGATCTTGTCAACGGTGCGGTAGATGTTGAGCAAATCAACCAGATCGGATCGGAAGGAGTCCTCTGAGGAGAAGCGGATCTCGATGTTGTGAGATTTGACAAACTCAATGACCTCGATTGCCGATTTAGCAATGTAGGCCATATCTTTACCATGCGAGTATTGGCGCAAAAATTGCGAGGTACCGATGACAACATCAACACCGTCGACACCAGTCTGCACAGCAAGTCTGGCATCGTCCATGTGGCATCGAATGTGCGTAAGAATCTTAGCACGCAAACCAAGTTTGCAAATGGCCTCGCAGTCCTTGCGGCTCTGCTCAGAGGCAGCCGGGCTGGTCAGCTCAATGTAGTCGACACCGAAATCGTCTAACGCCTTGGCAATCTCGATCTTCGTCTCCGTATTGAAGAAGGCATTAGCAAACTGCTCACCCTCACGAAGAGTGGATTCAATGATCTGGAAGTTGGAGACATTGCTCAAATAGTCGCTGGGGTTCGCGGCGTAAGGATTGCGGCGTATTTCCGGGGTAGCGCCATTAGCGGCACTAGGAACTTTGTCGTTAGCTTCAGTCATCTCTAAGTAGTTAATTGTCTTTTAAGATCCGATGCTTAAGATCTGCCACAAAAAATCTGAATTCCTGTGAAATTAACTTTTCAAACAAAACGTTACAAGGTGGGGAGGGTTTTTTATACTGCGTACTGAATTTAGTGAATTTGTCATTTTTACCCTGATGAGTCTTAGTTGAGCCATATAGACAACTTAGTCATTTTTAGTCTGGACTAACAACGAATGGCTAACAATTACGGCAGATTTTGTGAAATTTTATATATGTATAGGATAGATTATTTTTATAATTATTGAAATTAAATTATATGCTGGGGGAATTAAGTGATTCCTTGGTATTTACTCGCTTTTGACTTTGTTCGCAGTAGCTTCGAGGGCCGTTACCGGAAGGGTCCACCGTTTGCATTTGCGACTGACATCATTAGCTCGTAGTTGCTTCGCGGTAAGGGCGCCTAAGATATTTCATTTTTTTGCCGGTAACAGTGCTCAGATCCGAACGACAAGATCATGTGATTGCCAATCCGGGGTGAGGAGGCGTATAGTCTATAGCCACCAGGCGTACCTAGGTTTCCGCATAAGCCAATCCGCCCCCGCCTCATTTGAAGACAACATCACATGCCCAATGCAGCACGCCTTTGTCGAACCTCGCTTGGTCCAACACTGAGACTCCCCACGTTGTTAAATGCGATCGGTCACAGCGGTGAGACGAAGAAACGAAATACTGAGGATATGCTGAGAAATCATCCCAGCATCACTTTAATAGTCTGCCAGTCAACAATAGGTGCTAAATTCTTTGATTTATATACATTGGCTCATTTTTTTTGATCCCAATATGTAAAGTACGTGTTTTTTTTAGCACCATATTTATAATTCGAGCAGTCGCAATGAAAATAACGTACTGATCTTATCATCATGCAACTCAAATTCTCTCTCTACATTAAGATGGACAAGGCATAAACACTCTGTCTTATTAATTTTTCGCGATCCTAGACCGGGATCCCACATATGGCCAGTGTGT
This sequence comes from Starmerella cellae, assembly GCA_030579775.1. Lineage (NCBI taxonomy): Eukaryota > Fungi > Ascomycota > Dipodascomycetes > Dipodascales > Trichomonascaceae > Starmerella > Starmerella cellae. The sequence goes on from JAKTRQ010000012.1 coordinate 182,221, forward strand.
CGTTTGATCATCCAACCATCGTCGTCAGCAAATCCCTTGCCTTCCCTTCATAGCTTCTTTTTTCTTAGATATAAATAAGGCAGAACAACTAAATTCATATGTAGATCGCAAGCTCGTACTGGAAATAGATTATATAGACACCGAAATTCCGGCATCCAAATGTCTCGGCTGGATCGTCTGGTGTCTCTTTTAGATACCGGCTTTTCCAGCTACATCCGTAATGTCGCAGCAGAGCAAATTGCGGATGTACAAAAGTCACGTCCAGAGGAGTTGTATAACTTGCTGGCCAGAGTGACACCATTCCTGCAATCATCGAAATGGGACACACGTATTGCTGCCGCTCGCGCTGTCGGTTTGATAGCAGAGAATACGGTTTGGGATCCGTTGAACGAGAAAGACGCGTCCGAGGTCAAAAATGAAGTTAAAGGTGAAAATTCTGAAGAGACAACTTCCACAAGCAAGGTAAAGACTGAGCCTAAGGCTGAACCAACCAATGAGCCAGCGGAATCCAAGGATGATGATGCTTACCTTGACTTTGCGCACATAGACATCGTCTCAGTAATTCAGAAAGGTACACCGTTGCTCGGATCAGCTGGTCGTGAGTATGATCAGGCAGTACAAAGTTTAGATAGTGAGCATCGATTGAAAATGCAGCAGCAGACTTTGAAGCGCAAGATCGGAATGGATTTCTTGGGCGACGAAGCCACTAGTGACTTCTTGGACGCTGAATTACTCAGCCAGCAGCAACATCAGAAACAACAAAAAGAAAAGTTGAAACACGAAAACGACACTGCTGATGGCGCAGATAAGAACGGCCATGTTAAATCCGAAGTTAAAGATGAACCTTTCGAGGAACCAGAGTCATCTAGGCCCGAACCAGTTGTCAATGCGCGACTAAGAGCTTTGGCCAAGCGCAAAGCAAGATTCGGAAGTCCTCAAGCTCCCTCAAAGAAGACTCGAAAAAGTGAACATATTGATGATCACAAGGCCTCTGATTCCACACGACCATCATCAAATGACGATATTTCTGGTAAAGTAAGCGAAACCAGTGACGAGAAGGTCGTTGTGGAACATCGTGAGAAGTCAGATGAACTCGTTGCTGCTCTCACTGTTTCAGATCCTAAAGTCTTCCCCTTCGAAGAGCTCTGCCTTCGACTCATGTATGACATGTTCGAACCGACCTGGGAAACTCGTCACGGAGCCTTGCTATGTTTGAGAGAATTGGTAAGAGTTCATGGCACGAAAGCAGGTATGATTATTGGCGAGTCTTTCGATGAAAACAAGCGTCGAAACTCAAGATGGTTGGAGGATTTGGCATGCAGGCTTTGCTGCATTTTCGCACTTGACAGATTTGCTGACTACGTTGCTGATCAGGCTGTCGCACCAGTTAGAGAAAGTTGTGCGCAAACTCTCGGTGCCCTTCTGCTGGACCTGCCTGACCAGGTCGCTCGCGAGACTTTTGAAGTGTTGCATACCTTGGTAATGGACCCTGAAAATTCAAACTCTTGGGCTGCATGCCATGGTGGGTTGCTAGGCCTTCGTTATTTTGTTACTCTTCGGCTAGACTTGATTGTTTCAGACCGACACATTTTTGCGCAACTTGTCAACTGTGTTTTCAAAGGTCTCACAGTCTTTAATGACGACGAGGTGCAAGCAATCAGTGCTGCGGTTTTGCTTCCGATTGCCAGTGAATTTGTAGACCAGAGACCTCTTCCTGAAGTTGCACAGCTTTTGGACATAATGTGGGCTGGAATTAGTGACATGAAGGATGAGCTGAGTACTTCAGTTGGTAGTCTTATGGATTTGCTTGCAAAGCTTTGCACATTTCCGTCAGTTCTAGAAATCTTACTGAATAGTCAGCGTGGTTCGTTAGCTCATCTGGTGCCAAAGCTCTATCCATTTTTAAGACATTCCATCATAGATGTGCGAAAGGCAGTGCTGCGCAGTTTGAAGACATTTCTTACGCTAGAACATGGCTCTAAAGATTGGGTAACTTTGACTACGTTCCGGTTAGTATTTCAGAATATATTGCTCGAACAGAACAGTGGAGTTTTAGATCTGACCATGGAATTATGGCATTTGCTTCTAGACTTTTTTCAAAAACATACCGAGGAATCTAGCAGATACATCGGGATATTTACTGAATTCTGGCCCATTGCCTTCCCCCTGTTGACGACACCCATTGGAACGGCTCGACGTTTCTATAAGATGAATAGTCAGTTGCTAATCAAACCATCGGGTGAGTCGTATGCAGCGGCTGCGCCAGCATCGGCCTCTTCCGAGTCAAAGCTCGATGTGAACATCGACGGCCCTATGATTTCAGGAGACACACTTATTGTTGACCATGCAAAGTTTATCAGAGTGAAAGTAAATGGAGGAATCGCGCTCGGCCGTGCTGCTTCTGTTGCAGCTGTCGCTGCCAAAAACATTCCTGATTACTTCGTGCATGATATAAAGAGCATTTTCGAATCCCACATGTCAAGTCAGCATCTGGCTGTGGGTTTGCTTCTTGAAGAATTTGGCAACTATCTCCCTGGCGAAAACAGCGAGATCAGTGCCAATTCAAATATTGTTGAGGTACGTGCGCGATTTGCATCTGTGATAAATCCATTGCTGTTGAAATCTATGGACTCACCTGGTACTGGTCTGCTTTGGAGAGATATAAATCCTATTTTAAGAGCTGTGCGTACGCAGTGCCAGTCACTGTTTACGCTGCTCATGAGTCAAGGGGAGCTCGATGCGAAATTGCTGCCTAGATTGCCATCTACTATCGAAGGTGATCCTAGCAGTGATGACTCAAATGTATTTACTTTAGCCCAGTCTCGTCAGTTGGCCACATCCACTTTCTACGAATTGAGAGATCAACTTTCTACAGAAACGCAAGTCCGCATGGCTGATGTTTTAGAGGACGGACGCAAAAATCTTGTCAGCTCGATTGAAGAGGCTGAGCTTTCTCTTGAAAACAGAAACACAAGCATTCGTGCAATATCTGCGGCTGCATATATTATGCTAAATCCAGGCCACTTGCCATCAAAGTTAAATCCTATTATACGAGGTCTGATGGATGAAATCAAGAGTGAAACGGTAAATTTACTTCATGAGCGCACATCTCAAGTTTTAGCTCAACTGATCGGCGCTCTGATTCAGTCTGGAAGGCAGGCAACGGGATCCAAGATTGTCAAAAATCTTTGTGGGTTCCTTTGCGTAGACGTCCATGAGGCTCCTGAGTTTGATGGAAACATGGAGGATTGCATTTTATCATTGAAGCGTGATGATATCAAACTCGATAATAAGAATGTTGCCGAAATGTTGCGGAAAGAGCGCGAAAGCAGAGTTGCATTTATCAAGCGCCAGGGTGCTATTTTGACCTTGTCCAAATTGTGTAAAAATTACGGAGGTGAATTGTTCACTGTTTTGCCAGAAATAAAAACACAATTGACTAGCTTCATTATTGATCAGCCTGAGCTTAATCAGGGCGAAGTCGATAAGAAGCGTGGCCAGGGTGTCATTGATAACCTTGCCATTCTTCGAACACTGCTTCCATTCCTATCTACTGAGCTACACCCACACATTGAAAGTTGCTTGCCTCAGATCTCTGCAGCCTTGTATTCGCCGTATCCGGTGATGAGACACGTTGCTGCGAGATGCATTGCCGAGGTTTGTAAAACCATGCCTGCTGCCGGTATCACATTTGTTGTTCGTGAGATTCTTGGTAGAAGCTTAGTAGATGCTTCGAACGTCGTGAAACGTCAGGGTGCCATTGAGGCTATTTTCCATATGACACTAGCAATGGGAGAGCAAATCCTTCCATATATTGTGTTCTTCATTGTTCCCGTTCTTGGACGCATGAGCGATTCAAATAATAACATTCGCATGATATCTGCAACAACGTTCGCCTCAATTATCAAGCTTGTTCCTCTGGAATCAGGAGTGTCTGATCCTGAGGATATTCCTCCTGAACTCTTGGAAGGCAAGGAAAAAGAACGCGAATTTATCGGTCAGATGATGGATCCCAGCAGAATCCAAGAATTTAAACTTCCGATAGCAGTTAATGCGGAATTACGTCGATATCAACAAGAAGGTATTAATTGGCTAGCATTTTTGAACAAGTACAATTTGCATGGTATTCTTTGTGATGATATGGGACTGGGTAAAACTCTCCAGACAATTTGTATGGTAGCCTCTGATCACGTAAATCGTGCTGACGCTCACAAGCTAACACATTCACAGGATACGCGTCGCCTACCTTCGCTTATAATATGCCCAACGACCTTGACAGGTCATTGGGTTGAGGAGTTCAACAAATATGTCCCAACATTGAAGATAGAGGCACTTGTAGGTTCCCCGCGTACAAGGCAAGTGATGCTATCCAGCGGCAAACTGCAGAAAGCCGACGTTGTTGTTATGTCTTACGATACTGCTCGTAATGAGGTGTCTAAGCTTTCACAGCATGACTGGAACTATTGTGTTCTGGATGAGGGCCACATAATCAAGAATGCTAATTCAAAGTTGTCGAAGGCTGTGAAAATGTACAAGGCTTATCATCGCCTTGTGCTGACAGGAACGCCGATTCAGAACAATGTGCTAGAACTGTGGTCACTTTTTGACTTTTTGATGCCAGGATTTCTCGGAAATGAGAAATCTTTTAACGAGCGTTTCAGCAAACCAATTGCTGCTCGTTCGAGTGGAAAGGCATCGCCCAAGGATCAGGAAGCGGCTACGCTGGCCCTGGAGGCCTTGCACAAGCAGGTTCTTCCGTTTACTTTACGTCGCTTAAAAGAAGATGTGCTTGATGACCTTCCTCCCAAGATTATTCAAGATTACTATTGCGACCTCAGTGATGCTCAGCGAAAGCTGTATGACAAATTCACGCAGCGACAGCGGGCTGAGATTGAGAGTGATACTGTCACTGCCCTGAAAAGCGATGGTAATGGCAAGGATCATGCGCGTAACCATATCTTCCAAGCTTTACAATATATGAGAAAGCTGTGCAATCACCCCGCCTTTGTGACTTATACAAAAGCTGAATTGGAAAAGAGGCCGACACCGACTGCAAGCGAATCTCCAAAGCTCCAAGCATTGCAGCAATTGCTCAAAGATTGTGGAATTGGTAATTTAGAAAACCCAGCTGATGGGGTTCCAGAAGCAATGAGCCAACACAGGGCTTTAATTTTCTGTCAGCAAAGAGAGATGCTAGACCTAGTGGAAAAGTCATTGTTACAGCGCGAAATGCCCAGTGTATCATACTTGCGCATGGATGGTAGCATTCCTGGACCGGCACGTCAAAAAATGGTCTCGAAATTCAATGACGATCCATCTATTGATGTTCTTCTCTTGACCACACATGTCGGTGGCCTCGGTCTGAATCTGACTGGCGCAGACACAGTGATCTTTGTTGAACATGATTGGAACCCGATGAACGATTTACAAGCTATGGACAGAGCTCACCGTCTAGGACAAAAACGTGTAGTCAATGTTTATCGCCTCATCACTCGACATACTCTCGAGGAGAGGATTATGGGACTACAGCAGTTCAAATTAAACGTTGCATCGTCAGTTATAAATCAACAAAACAAGGGATTGATGTCTATGGGGACTGATCAGATCTTGGAACTGTTCAGTTCATCTGTTGATGACGATGCCGTAGCTTCTGAAACATCTCGTCATGGTGTTGATGAAAAATCTTTGGATGCAAATGGAAGTGTATCTAAAAATGATGTTGTTTCAAACCTTGGTGAACTTTGGGATGAAGCCGAATATGCTGAGGAATACAACATTGACAAATTCATAAAGAATTTGAAAAAATGAAAATATTTATTAAATCTCTTGACTAAAGACACTATAATTCTATTTAATTGGAAACATTAATTTTACTGACATACACGGAAGAACATTACGAACTTGAGTTTTAATATAAATTATATGTGAATGATTAAATCAAGCCATTTGTTTGTAGCCACTCACGAAGGCCATGAACAGGAAGGTATGTGTATAATTAAGACTTATTTATTCATGATAACGATAGGTACCCATGATAAATGCCTTCCGTGGCAAGCTTCCTGCTGAAGTCAGCAAAATTTTGGCTAGTTGCTTGACATCATCTGCCTCAGTTATCTGTACATATCCTAACGTTTCAGCCTGGGCAATCTCAGCCGGAGGCGCGTTCGAATCGGCATTCACATAGGCTAGGACGCAATTTTGAAGCACCGCTGAGGGCTCTACCTCTGTTAGAAGTGATTCTTCACCTGTATCCATGTCATTGCGCTCAATAGGCCGATATACCACCAGATCTTTTAAAGAGCTTGTGATTGTGAAGGGAGACAAGGCTTGCCGATTAGCTCCAAAAAAGTACTCTGTGATAGCTCGACGCTGCATTTGCCTGATGAAAGCCTCATCGTCTTTAGTTACACCACCTGATTGAGGCACGTTGATAATAGTAATTGTATTATCATCGTAAAATTCACGTTGCAATTTCACTGCTAGTCGTTCCTTGCCTATGACGAGCATCGAATTGATTCCAAAATCCTTTACTGTTTGTCTGATGATGTCAAGATTATTCTCAGCATTTTCATCCAAACTAAGACTTGATGGAGTATCAATGATAATGCCTGAATTTCTAACACGTTCATCTTCACTGACACGGGCATTTGTCACTTCAGCAAGTCTGGAAATTAATGTCAAATAGAACTGAGGGCTCTGGTTTATTTCTGGGAGGCCATAATTAAATACAATTGGTTGTTTGTGATGCGTCTGCGCAGGGCCACTGATAGCTGGCTGACCGAAATTTGAATCTTCAATATCCAAAATATGGGATATGGGCACTGCAACTAAAGATCCTGGTGGACTAAATGCAGCGGCTGTTGGATCAAGGTTTACTAAAACAGGAAATCTGCCCATTTTCGTGGCGTAACTCACAAGAATTTTAGCTAAAGTCGTTTTTCCAGAATTTGCATCTCCTAATATTAAAGTTACTGGTGGTTTATTACTTCCCTCTCCAGTCTTATCCTTCTGTTCTGATATTTGCTCAGAGCTTTCAATCTTCTCGCTTTTGCGGCGCATGCTCTCAAGAGCAAAATGAATACTCACGTACCTTTTCATTACAGAGTTCTCCGCGACGTACTCAGAACATTGTCCTTCCCATTCAAGTTGACATCCATGATAAGTGAATATGGCAGCATGCTTGCCAGCGAACTCATAATCACGTCCCTTCGCCAGCTCAGTTCCAAAAAGTTCAGCACTACCACTTATAAGTCTTACGTTTAATTTTGCATCAAAAGCAACTTCAAACCGCCATTCTTGCTGAGGTTCGAGCTTTACCACTGTTCGCTCCTCAGACATAATTCAGAAGTTCCCTGTAAATTTACCCCTAGACCTGCAGTCGTAGACCTAAAACGAACCAACGAACAAATATATACAAGCACATAAATTTGTAAAAAAATAAACAATTGATGTGAACCAGGAGTACTCAGTCATAGACTTACGCCTGGTCTCATTCATCTTGTAAACACATTTGAACAAAATCAAGAATCAAATCAGACAAAAAGAGCTAGAAGAGACAGAAATTTAAAGACCATCAGACTCTCATAGGCATAGTAATCACTCAGTCTACACAATGGCTGCATAAAGAGCTTGCAAACCTGTCAGGCATCTCAGTCATGCCTCTTTTAGCCTTCTCGAAATACTATCTATCATCTAGTAGAATTACTAATCACGTGAACGACATGTATCCCATTCACTTTTTGCGAGAGCCCAACAAATCTCTACTGGCATGAATGATTCGTTAACAACAAGGTCAATATCACCAACAGGTAGTGACCCGACTGAAAACAGGTCCGAAATTAATGAATTATATGCAGAGTCGAGGCTATTTCCTCATAATAAATATGATCCCATTGAACAAATGCTTAATGATCTACGGCCCCAATTAGTAAAATTGAGTCAAGAAACAGAAATTGCTTTTGAAAAGGTTAGAAAAATAAATAAATAGTCGGACTGTATTTGGTGTTACATGCCCTGGGGTATCCTGGGTCGAGCACGCATTCCATTATGAACGTCATGGCAGTTCTGTTTTTTCACTTTCTCATTAAAGCAACCGGCTGCTTTATTAGTGATTCCTTCAGCTACACTCATGTTTTCCATGGCTTTGTTTGTCCAGCTCTTTGTAGATTTTTTAGGGACTTTTTGTTTCTCTGTATGACTTCTTTTGCTTCTCGACTGGAGATGTCTCCGTAGAGATGCTTCAATAGTCTTCGCTTCCTCAGCATCGCTAATCTGTGCCTTAGTATAGTCAATGAATAATGGTGAATCATTCAACTTAGCCATCACCGGTTGCCGTGGAATAGCACTCTCATTCATATATGTTTCCAAAACGGACGCATTAGGTTTACCAAGAGTGGGACATCGTTCGATGAGTGCTGATATATCCAGAGCTTCTCCCGGGGGAATGGCATTTGGTTGCGTTGGCGTGATACAAGGATCGTCAACTTCCTTGCGCAAAACATTATCAAAATCAACTGCTGAGAAAAATGCCACGGATTGTGGTAGAGACTCAAAACCTAACTGCTGGCAAAACATGGCGCGCGTCCACAAATTCGCAATCTGTAGTGCTAATCCGGCTCTTAAGGAATCTTCTTTCTTCGCGAGATATCTAACCTCATCATGCACGGTGAGCATTAAACGAGCTTTGATATGATAAACATCACACAGATATCGCATGCTAGCAATCAATAGATGTAAATAGTCGACACCACTGCTTTGAATGGACCAATTCACCCGCGTAGTCATAAATGAATTGGGCTTCAAATTTGCGGACGTCAAAGCATTAGATATGCCAGCACCTAAAACAGGGGTCTGTTGGCGCGGCAAGTTTGCAAGCATCTCCAATTGATTATACATCACACTTTCAGTTCCACCACGCCAGTAAGTTTTAAGGGGAAATATCTTTGACTTCGTTCTTGATCCCTTCGTTGATCTGTATAAAGCAGCTGCCTTATCTTGAGCTTCCTTGATACTCAATGAAGGGTTGAACTGACGCAAAGCACGTACGGCAGAACTCTCGCCTGAACCGTAGATGCGACCATAGTTAAAGACCTTGGCTTCATTACGACTAATTCCGAGAATTTGTGCACTTTTGGAATGCAAGTCGGTGCCATTCTTCTTTGTACCTTCGAGTGTCATCCATCCAAAGGCAGTACCACCATGAATTCTGAAGACAGCATCACCGATAACACCTGCGATCCACAATTCTTCTGAGTCAACGTCTGCCCCAATAATTTTATACCCTGGAGGAGCGGTCACATTGCATTTCAGCTCGCTTCCAATGCGATTTTTTTTGGCATTAGAAGCTGTCAACCATGTGTCTTCAACAGCTCGTCTGGTGACTGCTCCCATCGTGATCATTCGAGGCAGAATGAGTCCCCAGTCTTCTGGTAGACCACTATTTTTTGGACTAAAAATTGGCATTTGAGACATTATGCGTTGTCTACTGGAAATCCAATATGATGATATTAAATTAGCATTGATAGCCTCTTTAGCTAACACGTTTTCACTGCTTAGCATACCCGTCTCAAAATATGATAAATAAAATTTTGCCAAAGGATTAGTACAACGACCTTTCTCTCCATCTGGATGAGGCAGTTTGAATAAGCTAAGAGCATTGTCATCGGACTCCTTCACATGAGGAAAATTCAGCTTATTATATTCTTGTTTCTTCGCGATAGGTACCCAGAAGCACCATCCTGAAATGTCTTGCCAAAACAATGGGTAACCATCCCATTTTAATCGTAAAAGAAGAACAGTAGTACGGGAACGTGAGGTTAGTTTGATGGCAGTGTCTTTTCCACTGAAAAGATCTCGGTACCATTGAGGCTTTCCAGGCATTTTCTGATTTTTCACAGGCCGTGGTGGATTATTAGGACGTCCCTTAGTATAGCGTACCGGTTTAACCGTCCAATCTAGCTGTTTTAACCATGGATCATGGTGCTGTGCATAATCCAACTGATCTCTGTTATCAACAAAACTAGCAGCTTCTTCAGCTAGATCATTGAGCTTCGTTTTAACGTTCGCCAACATCTCTTCATAAAGAGATTCTGATTTCCTGATATAGTCATTCCAGCTATTTTTCACTGGTAGAAAAACATTTCCAATGTCCTTCAACGCTGCAAATGTCACTGGATGAGGGTTGAGTTCACGAAACTTTGGAAGCAATTCGGCAAAAAGGTCTCTTGTATAGATTGAGTCCAAAGCGCAATAGCGGATGAGACGATCCAACATCTCTGGTTCAACAACCTGCTCTCGAGTTAATTCGCCAAAGTAATCACGATCTGTTTTGTCGATAGTTTCGTTGAGATGGAGCTTGACAGCATCCGCTAGGCCGTTTGGACTTGTATGTGCAAGCCAAGGATCTTGTTTGAGCATCGACCAGGCAATTCGTGATTGTCGTGTTTTTTCATCAACATCATCAGTATTACTCTCATTTGGCTTTTGGGTGAGTGAGTCATATTTCATGAACGTAGAACGCTGCTGGTTGCACATCCCACTCACAGCAATGTGAAATGCCATGGTATCCATAAACCATTTTGGCGAGTCATTTAGACTGTACTCTTCTTTGACTCGTTTTCGATCAAACCCAATATGATGGCCAATGACTACTTGATCATGAGATCCTAACGGTATTAGCTGTTGCGGGTCTTGAGACTCACCTAAAAGCCAAGGACTCAACCAAACATAGAGGGTGTCAACACTTATAGCAGTGGCCATGACTGCAAACTCATGCTGTTGGTATAGAACTTCAGTGTCAAAAACTATCACTTGATCCGGAGGATATTTTACCTTTTGTATGCAACCGTTTTTATCGTATCGTGTCCATCCAGATGTTACTTTAAAATCTTTGATGTGTGTAAGAAGGCCTCGTCCGGATATCCTACTTTTTTTTGTTCCGAACTCTTGAGCTTGCTTATATTTTACCTCCCTAATGAAATCGTTACACAATTCAAGATATGGGCTTGACATATGGTTGCCAATCTTTTGAAAATGTTCATCTAGGTTGTTTCCAATTAATGGCGGCAGGTCAAATTCAAGTGGCAATGGACGCGCCGTTTCCTGACCAAGTAATGAACAGCGATTGAGGTGATCCAGGGAGATTTTCTGTAAGTCTAAAAGTAGGTTTGAAGGCGAATTGCTCGCGACGGGATTGCGAGATGAATCTTTTGATGTGAGCGGGCAGGTAGAACTGGTTTTATGATCATGGCCAAAAGCCACAGCTTGGATGTTTTCTTGCAAATGGAAAATGCCTACAGCATTCTGAAAGTGCTTCGGTGCCACTTCTGTTGAGAAGAACTTTAGTGCTCTCATTTCGAGTCGTGTTCGTGAGCTCGATCCGATCGATGTACATTACTAGGGTCTGGGATTACCGCTTAACATGAGTATTAACCGAATGGCCAAAAATACTTGAGTATTTCAAATCCCTGTGACGATTATATAGTTGATTATTATATGAGGATATATATATATATATATATATATATATTTCAAGATTGATCTGGTTTGTTGAAAGGAGTAACGTTGATGTTAGAGGAGGGCACATGATTCAAAACGCCTTGCCTAAACAGATGGTTTTAAGATTGACATAGAGGCAAAAAACCCACCCACCTTCAGGGTAAATTGGGCCTCTAGAATTCAAAATTTCCAGGTTTCATTCATATGAGTGCATGTCTATCAATTTTTTTTTATTGCATTTCATAAAATATTGTGAGTCAATATGATCAACTTGCTAGTGTAAGAGTGCCTAGCGTGCCTTATCACTCCTGGCCTTGGCCAGATTGCTGCACTCGATAGGGATTGCATGAGTTTTTTTAGGGGAAACTGTCAAGCCATTGCATAAGTAGACTAGGGGAACAATGGCATCATCGTTTGAGGGGGACTTCCCCATCAATTACTGAGGGATTTTTCTAAACATGACTTACATAGAAGGACTGGAGCTTTTAATCAATTCCCTTTAGAAATGAATTATATGTTTATTCAATCAGTATCAGCTTTTGATCATGCAAATTAAGTGGTCTAAAAGCATCATGGTGCGACGGGTTTTGCAGACTCCTGCAAGTTACTAACCAGATTATGATCTCCTGTTCTTCATGGGAGGGTTCTTATTTCCCTTCATGGACCACACATGATCGCTGACTAACAATTTCATGCAAATGACTTGAGTAGTGTTTTTCTCATCGTTTATATACGGCCATAGGCACTGTAAGTGCTGGAAACGAATTTGAGAAAAAAAAAATTTTGCCCCAAGGACTTATATCAAAATCCGTTTAGCTGACCAAATCTTTTTATGATTTCCCATAAATTACAGTCTATCCCACCGGCAAACGTTGTCTGGTTGAAACATTGATCTATCGGCTTAACCTAGCCCGTATGCGATGTCAAGTACCGTACATGCCCTAACAGTAGCGCTCGTCACTGGACGCTGCATGTGGAACGGAGTCTGATAAGGGGCTGATACTAGTTCCACGGAATTGTTAATAAATGGTCATTTCCCCCAGGTTTTGTAAGTTACAGTAGAAGTAGTTTAACAATTGCTTTTTCTGTTTTATTTTGAATTCCTTTGAGCTATTTCATTGTCATTGTCGAGCTGGCTAGTTTTATCGCTACATCACTGATATCTCCACATTATCGAAGCTATGAGCATTTCTCCCCTTTTTGCTGAGGGTGATATCCGTCAAGAATGTGCCATCCTACAGACGCGCATTAGTGAAACTAAGAGCAGTGTGCTTTTACTCAATCTTGTTAACCAGGAACAGAAAACAAGTCTCAATGAACTCCACAGAATCTTGGGAAACGGCCGTATTCAGCTTCTGTACATGCTTCAAAGGCAAAGACATGTTAGTTCAATTGGTTTTGAGGCTGAAAAGTTGAATTTGCTAAAGCGCTTGCAGGCTAGACTTGAAAGGATTATCACGACAGAGACTCAAGTCCTGCGCCAGCGATTTCCGGACGTGGGACAATTTGTCTCCGGGACTTCTAACCCAGAGACTGCCATCCATGAGATTATAGAAGCTGTCATACAAAGCATTGAGAGAGCGGAGACTTTGGAAAATGAAACAAAGGATCGTCAACGTACACTTGAGGGACAGATGAACGTGACTCAGATTTTGCGCCTTGAAGTCGCCAATTTAGAGCGTGAAAAGATGGGATTGATTACTCGAATATATCAGACTGGTTTGCAAAATCCATCGAATTTGAATGTCTCGCAATCCACACCATTCAACCCATCTGCAACGCATCAATCTCAATTTCATTATCAGATGGATCAAGCGACCTCATTCTTGACCGACTCCTCTCAAGTTCCAATGAATGGTGCTGATGTTTCAGGCATGGGCTTTCAGCAGCTCGGTGCCCCATTTGACTATCATCAACGTTCATCTGCTCAGTACCTTAGCAATGGGGCCAGCGTTCACGTTGCACCACAGTCGGGGATCTATAATTCACCACCTCCAGATAATCTGCGTGTTAATACACATTGCGTATCAGAGGATACGCTATTTGAATCCAAATATCTGACATTTGAAACGCCTCAATTGAGTGAATTCGGTAATACCAACTAAAGTTTTTATTTCGAGAGTTTTATTTTACTATCTATTGATCATATCTAGTGACATCCTCTATATATAAGGCATTCTTTTATAACTGATATTTACCCTTGTAATGAACAAGCTATTGAAAGTTCTGGCTCCACATGCATAATATCAAAATCAATATATGCATGGGCTGGGATAAAAGGGGTTTTCCAAAACCACGCCTCATATAGATAAAAAAATCTCATATGAAGTCAATAACCATAATTGACGGACGAGGATATATTTTCGATGTTGAGACACTGAAATTTGCAAGAGAAATATATCATATCGCTGGGGTTTTGGCTGGAGTACTACCTCAGTTTCCACAGCAAAATATTTTTGGTGGTCTTCCACTACAGCTTCTCCCCGAGGAAATAAGGTATTTGTTGGAGACTGGAGAGTTTGCACTACAAGATGGAAGGAGAGCGCACGAAGACCATGATATACAGTCGCCTGAAAGCGAGATCGACAATGGTCACATAATAATTCGGACGAATTCAGAATACAGTACAAACAGCACCAATAGAACAGAGCTCATAAAATGGATTGAGCCTGCACCAGAGAGATACAATATTTTTAAGTTTCTAGTCAACAAGGGTTATTTTATCATGCCTGGACTGAGATTTGGATGTCAGTTCATGGCATACCCGGGTGATTTGATGAGATATCATTCTCATTATAATGTGTTGGGTTTTGGCTGGAATGAACAATTTAATATCTTAGACATCATCAATGGGGGCCGCTTAGCAACGTCTGTGAAGAAATGCTGGGTAGTTGGTGCCAGGAATCCTGAAACCAAGCAGGAAGAAGTATACAGTATTGAATGGGCCCAATTCGGGTAGTTGGATATATATACACATTGGATTAATATTTATTTTGTACATCTTAACGCAAAATCCTTCAGAAATTCTCGATACCATACACATACTGGACCAATTAGAAGAAGTTTAGTGGAGATAGGTACAAGGCAATTTGATTGTCAACAATCCCGTTACTGTAGAGGACCAAATAATGACATCTCAAACTTTTCCTTATAGTGATTCGACTTTTTCGCTTCTTCTAATATCTCTTTCACCAGTGGCGGTGGATTTTTGCCCATCTGTTCTGCTCGATTCCATCTAACAAGTCTAGTTATACCTTGAGCTGGACCATACTTCATGGAAACATCAAATATATGCAGAACACGCTCCCCAGGAGGCATTGAGTCAGCTTTATTCACCGGGGTGATTCTGTCTTTCCACATCTCGTTTAGAAGGCGTTTTGCCTCATCTCCCTGTAAAAGCTCTTCAATCTTTTTGGGGTCATGATCGCCTTTTTCAACCTCTGCTTTCGTAGGATCAGAATGCTTCTGATCTGGAACTACCTTCCTAGATTGAATTCCAGCCTTCGAGAGCAATGCGGATTGTTGTGCATGTAGGTTTGATTTCTCATTAGGACGCTTTGGGCCAAAAGAAATTTTACTTTGATGACGAGGCATTGACTAACAAAAGTATTATGCTACCTCCACAAACTTGGTTAGATCGGTATTATAGATGAATGCCACTTTCTAGACACTTTCTAGGTTTAATTGATTATCTGCGTTCGGATTAGGGTATATATAGATATTATTGTTATTTTCAATGTCACATACGTCGTTTCCTAAGCCTGTGAATAAACATCTGTAAATACAGGGCACGGGTGCCTGGCCAGCGCATACTAACTTTTATAACCGGTGCCTTTCTGAACACAAATTCCAGGAAAGCAAACGTATGATCCTGTACACTCATATCGCGCGGGTTGAAGATGCGCTCGCATTATGTGGGTCTGTTGAGGCTGATGACCAGGCAGCTGCATTGAAAACGCAAAAAGCGCAGATAGCTCCTTTGCTGTCTAAAATCACACCACAATCGGAGCCCAGAGCGGATATCGTGAGTGGCAAGTATACTATTCATTATGTGTTGTCTGATGGACTCATGTACCTGTGCATTACAGAGTCTAATTTCCCAAAATCGCTCGCATATTCTTATCTTGATGAGATTCAACGTGAGTTCAACAAGTCGCATTTACATGATGCTTTACAGCCCAACGTACGTCCTTATCAATTCACGGGATTTGATAAATTCATTCAAAAAACTAAACGACTCTATCAGGACCAGCGTGCCACGCAAAACTTGGACAAGATAAATGCAGACCTGCAAGATGTGAGCAAAGTAATGTCTAAAAACATTGAGGACCTGCTATATCGGGGTGAAAAACTCGACAGAATGTCGGATATTTCTACCTCTTTGCGATATGAAAGTAAGAAATATCGTAGTGCTGCTCGTCGTATTAATTTGCAGGCAGTCCTGAGGCAATACGCCCCCATTGGCGGTTTCATCGCCCTTGTGCTTTTTATCATTTGGTGGCGGTATTTTTAAGATGTGTTAGAAAGATCTTCGCGCAGTTTACAATAGATGCTGTACATTTTTTTCGTATATGACGCAAAACTCATCAGCCAATTCAGGAATATCTGAAAACCCTTCTTTCTTGTAAAAAGCCATTGCTTTTGAGTTGGCTTGAAAACAGCGAAGCATGATTTTAGCCTGATTGGTGTCTTGCGCTATCGTCGTAAGCTCGCCCATTAACGTATGTCCTAAATTTTGGCGGTAATATTGAGGATCTACATGGATTTCCCATATATATAAACAGAGCGCATCTTCCTTCATATCACTAACGAAGTCATCGTTTAGAACGAATGATACAAAGGCAGCAAGTTTGCGGTTTCTTTTCACGAGTAGGTACTCGAGGTTCGGTGTGTATTTTAACTCGTTTAACTTCACCCGCCGGCTCCACCCTTCGGGTGATGCTTCATAAAACGGACGAATATTTTCTACTAGACTATAACATGCGCCAATATCTGTCGAAGAGACTGCTTTTGCTGACTTCCGCGTTATTACAAACTCCGCATCCATCAATCAGATCGAATTCTGTAGTTTACGCTAATCAAAAATTACGTGATCGGGTTTCTTTCTGGTCAGAGTGGTTAGTCGCAAGTACAGATTTACTACTACTACTACTACTACTACTACTCTGCGTATCAAGTATCTTTAAGCCTGATAGTTTTGAATAGATTTCAGTCTCATCCCAGGAACAAACAAAAATGGTGATATATCAGAGCTTGGAATTTGATTGCATCCTGCCACCATTTCTATTTTCCTTTTTTTCTCAATTAATTCCATATCTATTTTAAATGTCTTTGTTTAGTTGGGAAATGCTGTAACATAAAATCAGTATTATCCGTAACGTAAATGATGCCATCACCGATTTCCAACCGTATTATGTACCTAAAAATTCCCCTAGTCTAGTTTACAGATTGAAAGATCAAATCGTCTAATATGTTTCGCAAAGCTGCGGTCTCGGCGACTCCTCGAGTTGCACTCTGTGCGCAATTTAGCACAACTGCTAGTCGGCGTGTAGATCTGAGCAGTTTATACAGCAAGCTAACTGGATGGCGCCGTAAAACTCCGAAAGCGGAGATCGTAGATCCCACACAGTCAAAGGAGTCTGAGCGATCCGACAGTGGTATGTCTCAGGATAGCAGACCTCGCAAGCTTCGGATCTTAGGAAAGCCAATGACAATCGATGAAAGTTGGCCTGAAGTTAAGCAATTTGCCGAGTTCACACCTTGGCCAACTAACCATCATAATAAAAATCTAACGCGAGAGCAGATTTCATCAACTTTGCGTGAGGTACAATCTGTGGACTTTTCCGATATTCAGGCGCGTTTCGAGGCTACTAAGAAAGTATCGGAGACCCTTGGACTGGCAATTCCTGACCCAATTTTTACAAATCTCAAATCCGTAGCTGATCTTGAGAAGCATTTGCAGAGCAGTGCTGTAAAATTCGACGAGAGACAACCAGACGCCATTTATTTGAATCCCGAAGACTTCGTTGGCACAAATATCATAATCTCCGATCCTCTCCAGGAGCGTCGCAGCCGTAAACAGCGCATGAATACCCTTGTGAGGGAAGCGAAAGAATCACAGCGCAAAATTGCCGACGAACTTATCCGTGCTCAAAACTAGATATCTGTACATATTTACTCTATTAAAACACACGAATTTACATGGAACAAGAAGAAACACGGTATATTAAGTCATATATTAAGTCATTACATTGAGGATGTCCACAAGGTTTCCTTTAGAGACTGAGAGTGTTTTACAATGTCTTAACAACATGTTCCTACAATGCCATCATATAAGTTAATAAATTAATCTATTTCTTACCCCATGCTAACAAGCCAAACATGACAGCAGCAGCAGATCCAACAATCATTGGAACCATGCCGCCTTCTGCATGTTGTTCCAGCATTGTCCGTGATTTAATTATAGGGGTTGCGTCTGCATGATGGAGGAAGATCTCAGCTCGCTTTGAGCCTGCCTTTGACGCAATTTCGATCGCATCGTTGATATCTGTCTTTGTCGTTATGGAGATGACATCCTTGTCATCATCCACATATGAAACTGCGAACTTTTCAGCGCCTCCGAGTGTTTCAACATCTGTTTCGTTCAGTTTACTTAGAATCAGTTGACGCAATTCGTCAACTGAAGTATTGTCTTGTACAACAATGCGATGGGCGCGTCCGCTAGGTGCCCTAAACTTAACGGAGAACTGGGAATTATCTACCTTTGAAGAGGATGATGGTGACATTCCCACACGACTCATAGAATCCTCTGGTCGAACTTCGTCGTCGAGCCGTAAACTTCCAATTTCTGATAAAGGTACGTCGTGGCTCCGTTTTGGCTCAAAATAAGAGGATGTTCGGCTCCCATTGTCAAAACCTTCAGGTATGCTGAATTGAGCGAGTTCGCTATCGCTCACATTAGCCTGGCTACTTGTCTCAAGATCTTCAAATCCATGTGGATACACTTTGCCTGCATCTTCACCATCCATGTCTGCATCTACTGACATCCAGAACTTGTTCCAAGCAGGACCTTCTTCAACAACATCAGTAGACTCAATTGCTGTCATGCCGTTCAAATGCTCTAATGTAGCGTAGGTAAGTCTAAGGACATCCACGACGCTAATGACTTCATTATTTTCGTTTTTCACTGGTAAGTTTAGGAATTTGCCATCATGCATTTTGCGCAGCGCCTCTTGAATGCTCATATTTGTCGGTGCACATTCAGGATTCGGTGTCATTACACGTACGACTGAACAGCGAGCCGGCTCAATATCTGCTGCCAAAACTCGCAATACAATGTCTTTAGTCGTGAAAATTCCTGCGATGGCATTACGATCCATAACCAGAATGGAAGTTGTGTGATTCTCTCTCATTCTCAGGGCCGCCTCAGCTACAGTAGCTTTGACATCAATGGAAATAGGCGTTTTAGATGGGTCGACAATACTGCTCAACTCGGGGCCATTAGTATGCTCTTTCAAGGCTTCCACATAAGTCATAAACTTCTGAGAATGCACACTGCCCCCATCCGTATTCACGCCATCAAGTGCATCGCGTAGCTTTTTTGAACTCTCAAAGGCACGCTCAAGCTTTGTCATAGCTTCGAAGAAACATTTGGTTATATCGAGAACACCAGCTATTTCACCATTGTCGTCCATTATAGGCAAATGGCGGAACCCACGACTGACCATGATGTTCAATGCATCAGTTGCACTACTCTTAATGTTTGCACACATCGGGTCCGGAGTCATTATGTCTGCCACAGTCAGCGATCGCTTAAGATCACGGCTAATTCCCTGCAAGGCTTGTTGAGCAACGACTTTGAATGCCAGGTCCTTAGCAGTGAATATCCCACATACGGCACTATCTTCATCCAAAACTAGGACGCAACTAGCTCTATAAGCAGTCATGTACTGAGCGGCATCGAGAACTAATGTATCAAATGGCATTGTCACTGGCGGGAGAGGACTGAGGGCCATAACGGATCCTTCGGTCGCGGCACCGCCTTTAGTGAGGCATTGAGTAGCATAATTCTGTTGAATAGTGGCAACTCGATTTTTGCGTTTGCTAAGCTCTTGTTCAAGTTTCCGACGTATTTGTTCGTCACGTTTGCCTTGGCGTTTTCGACCATCTGCTGCGTCAATTCGTGTACTCATCAGACTGCTATTAAAAGGCCAATAGCAGTCTAGCGTTTTACTGATCTGTTCTAGGTTGTGCGAAAGGTGCGGAACCGATGACTACTGAGGCGAAACCTCCATAAACAGTGGCTTAGGGTGAATAGCGGATTTCTTTTCCCAATGGGGTAAGTATAAACAATGAAATCGTAAGGACTTTTAAAACATGAAATCATGATGTAATCCTTACCCAGAGAGATGGTTCGAGCCCGTAAGTGTTCTCATGCTTTGCATCAGTCTATAGAAAGCTAAGATCTTGTCTTAGATCAACTATTGAAAATGCTCTCTATCAATAAAACAAAATGCTCGAAAATTCAAATTGCAATAAAATAATTCGACTGAAAATAGCTCGATCAATTGGCACACAAATACAGATTCAATTTATCGCATCTATTACAATCTCGTTATAATTTTTTGTATGCAGATGATCGTAACATACCTCATGTCAGCAATCTGTTTTTGCCACTGATGAAGACCGATTCTAGAAATCGGAGTACCGCATGAGCGTTACAATACTTAGCATTTCTGCTTCGATTCAGTAAACACTTTAGAGGAAAATAATAATTTTCTTGCATATATTTATGCTGTGCTTGTGATCGCGTATTGTGAAGTTAGCTGACGGTGTGCTCTGATGATTCTGGCGTGGTGTGGATACGGGTTTCAGTTTTTATGCAGGTATTTTAGAATTTCATGCACACCTCTTACAATGCCGTTACCACTTGACGCATACAAATGTAAAAAATTGAACAGCCACCTTACAACAAAATGACTCTGTTTTCAGTACATTGATAAAAAAAAGTTAATAATTTTTTTTGTATTTCTATTCACTTACCAAAATCGGATTTTGGATTATTAATAATAGGCGGCAAGTCTTCTGAATTCCATTAAGCCCTATTCCAAACCTTCCCTAACGGTGAAACCAGTAGCGCGATTATTGTGAGACCGCTTGGAAGTACAGTGCGAAGCCTTCTATGTGTCTCAGATAATAAGGTGTAAATAAAAAAACAAGACTTTAGAGAGTGTTGGTTGTACTTCTGCACCCATAACCATGTGTAACCAAATAGAAAGCAATATTTTCTGTATAAAAATTCAATTATTGAGGAATACTCTAATATATCATATATGCCAGAATTTACTGGATTTTTTTATTCCTGAGATATCTTACGCCACTGCATTGGAAAAGTTGTCATAATATTCTCGATAAGAATTAGATCGGCTTTTATCTGAGGCTTGCATGCAGATGTTGTTAGAAACAGATGTCATTTTTAAAGTCTTCTAGATTGCAACATTATGCAAGACGCCCTTCCCCTGAAACAATGCATATGCAAACGTCACAGAGTGAATTAGAGGGTTAAGAAGTTGCGTGGCTGCAGGACACGGAGCCCGTTGCATTCAAGACATATAGAACGCGACCCCGTTCACATCCTCAATGTTTCTTAATTGTGTCAATATGTTGCTCCTTAACAACACGTCCTCTTGATTATTTAAAAGGGCATTGTAATTACTTCCTAAATTTTAAGGCACACAATCTCCCCGATATCAGTACAGCATTTCTGTCAGTTCTCTTCTAGTGGCATAAATTAACCATCAAATACCAAATGTCACATCATTCTCGCCACGTATTTCATTCAAACAAGACAGACTCAAATCCATACATTTCACCGCCGCTACCAATGGGCAAACGAGCTTGTCATTTTGCACCCTCATTTAAGCCAGAATCTGGACTTTCACCTAACACGACTCATCAGGATGTAAGGCAACAGTCTCTGAGAAAGAATTTGTACTTCGGTGCGGATAGCTTTGGTAGTAAAGCACCTTATGGTTTGTATACAAATTATCCGCATCTCTATGGAAAGAACCAGCAATTTTACCAAACTATGAGACCAAACAGGGTTTACAGTGCAAAAAGTCGCTCAATGAGTACATATAGAAAAACTGTTGGTTCGACTGATTCAGTTATCAGGACCAAAATACGAACAAGTTCACCTATCGCTTATGGAATACCATTAACACCACGTTCGGCACCCATTCAACCAAATCAGCTGGACTCGGCACAACAGGCGCACCTTCATTGGAAAAAAACTTATGAAGATTTTGATTACTGGATCTTTTATAGACTTGAAGAGCTTAAGCGACGACTGCGAAGCATAGATCGCCGCAAAAAGCAAATTCTTGAGATGTCATATCATCAGTAAATATCCCGTTTTTACTAGAAGTCTTAAAATGTTTTGCTCATTCTCATTAGGTTTCAGATAAATAAATAAATAAATTATAGGGTGTGTTAAATTCACGATAATTAGCCAGATTGAGGTTGTTGCTGATGCTGGACTCTGTTTCGCATGAGTAAAACATTAGTTAATTCTTGAGCCAGACCTGACTGATTGCTTTGTTCATACACATGTTTTTCAGTTCGACTTTTTTGTGCGAGTTTGATGCGTTCGTCCCGGCTCAGTTTACTATTTGCCGGCATGACAAACATTGGTGATTCACCTTCAATGATGGCAGGTGCATATACAGAGTTTCGCCCAACTGAAGCACAACTATCAAAATCGTTCATGGTGGAGGAGAATGCTGAGCTTTCAATGAAATCAGGAGCCTCTACCAATGTGGGAGAAGAAAATATTGATGTACTATTAATCCGCGACCTTTGAGGCCGCTCATGAATGGGCGAATTAGTGCTAGGCTTCGATAAGTCAAGAAATTGCGTCCATTTAAACATCAAATCATTGATTTCGTCCTTCACAGCACTGACATGTACTGAATATTCTTGTGAGGTTGGAGTAACATCATTGATTATGTCTAATCGAGCATTTAAGTGCTTGACTCTGGCCATAACATCAACAAGCGGTCCACGGTTGCGTTGAGTAGATTGGCCGTGAACCATACTCTCATCTTCCTCTGACTCTCCTTCCCCGATGTTCTCCCTACTTATTATTCTTGAGAACTGTTCATTTAGCTCACCAACGTGTTTAATGTGATCAACAATTGTAGTCCATTTACCAAGGTCCTCCATGAAGTCGCCACTTACCGCTTCAAGTGACAGTAGCACACAAAGCAGTACGCGTCGAATGAAGTGGACATTGCGTAACTCTCTTTTCAAGATAGTGATGGGAACATGGCAAGCTGCGGCACCTGTATGGTCGAAGCTATCAGGGCAGAATTTGAAGCTAAGCACAGTGCCTTCTAGAGCTTGCGTTGTATGAAGTTCAAACTTGTAATCAGCCATGACATCACGCACGCTATATATTTCAAGAAACTTACCGAAATTGTCCGAAGAAACCATCCCGATGCACTCTCTGAGTGCGGAGATATAGCTTTCTTGAAGAATGTGTAAAGTGCTCGCCAAGAGTGAGCGCAGCTTACGTCCCGCATATTGGTGATTATTGTCAATGCTAAACTGATTTGGTCGCGCGTTGGGTTCAAATCCATTACTTACCAACTCGATTTCCTGTAACTCTTTAAGTACACGTACTACGTCACCATCAAGATATTTGCACGATTGAATGAACATGTCCATATAAACCAATGTCTTTTCTCTTAAGGATCGAAGTAAACGGCGCCTATTGGTGGCAAATAAATAAACAATGACAACCAAAAAGATTATCAAAGCGACCGCATTGCGCTCTGTTTGGCTAGAACTAGCACGATATCGTAAATGCAAATAATATGCAACAGCCGCTAATGCGCTCGACCCCCCCAAGCCTGTGATTTTCTGAACATACAATTGAGTCCATGGTCTGGAAGTATCAAAGAGTAATCGTTTACGGCGAAGGTCTGATGGGATGGACCATTGAGAAAATAAAGGTTGCTTTTCTAAGAGACTTGAGCTGATGATGATATATCGGAACTGCTCAAGAAATCTCTCTGTTTCTTCTAAAGAGACTTCCTGACTGAATAAAGCCCGTATTAGCAGCCTGAGCCTTATCTCACGTGTATATACGCGGCCATCTCTGCCCAGTTTGATAGGACGTTGTCGATCCGTGGGCAATGCTGTTTTCAGTGGTGCGTTTTGTGTCCGTTTGACATGTGCGCTTTCATCATCGCTCGATCCAGACAAGCAAATATCACTGTCGCTTTCTATACCCCAATCTTCAGTAGACCGTGATGGTTTCTCACGGAATGCTGTATCTTCAAAAATGTGCGACATTGATTGATGTCATGTAGTGGTGTGAAAAGCGAACCTCGGATACCGAGAAAACAGCCGCAATTAGACACAGCACTTATCCTCGCGAACTACTCCCTAGCTCCCCTTAATAGACTCTATTTTGGACAAGCCAGCTGTCTTCGTACAACAAAATACAGCAGTTGAATAATTTCTCCTTCTTTATAAGTTTATGCGCGCTAACGCTAACCCATGCCATGGGAAATCTATTTGTTGACTACTTTCGGGAACCCAGATATTCAATCACGTGCAATTCCCCGCCTTTTTGCAAGCCTACTATCTCCCATTAGGTATTGAATAAGCGAAGTGAAGGCACATTCTAATCCCGCTTTGAAATGTAAAATACCGCTGACCCTGCGTACTGCATAATGTATCAACTATCAATTAAGCGCTGCTATTTGCATAGTGTGCGATATTGCTTCTTTTCAGAACCAAAATGAAAAAAAGGCGAATCAGTTTCAAGCGTCATCATGTCATTTAAATATATTTTAGAAGTACGCAGCCTAAGCAGTCACAGAAAACTTAGTTTTAAACCTCTAACAAGAAATAAAAAGAGGATCAACCAAGCGTTGAAATCAATTAAAAATTATTATTTAAGGCTTGGCTACAAGATTTTTATAATTTGAGAAATCAAAAACTAGTTCAGCTTTCGTTTGCGAAATTTTGTAGACATAGGGGATCGATATGCTGAGAACCACCACCACATACACCTTCAGTGCCTAGGCTACTGTCAAACTCGCAACGTTCTTCGAACCGATAGCTTACTCAGTAAGGTGGTGCATGGGGTGACCCTTTGTACAAATCTCACGTCATACGTAAAGAACCACAACTCATCGGAAAGCCACAAAGTTGTATTGATAATATGGGAAAAGGCAAAGGTGCTGGCGAGAATACCAAGAAAGCAGCAGGAAATGCGCGAAAAGCCGAGGCGGCTGCCAAGAAAAATGCTGAGCTAGCTTCTAAGCAGGAGGCAGCCGAAGCTGAACTGTGGGCTCAGGGCTCCAAATCGAAGAACGCAAAGAAAGAAGCTGAAGCTCAAAAGAAGGCAGAAGCCAAAGCTGCTAAGGCTGCTCGTGATGCAGAATTAGAAGCAGAGACTGCTAAGGCCGCGGCAAAGAAGCCCATGATCAAGCAAAAGAAGGCTGCTCCTGTAAGCCGTGGGTCTGGGATCGACGCTGCTCTTGCTGGCTCTGATCTCAACGCTCACAACATTGACGATGCAATTGCGGCATTGGAACTCACTACAGGCAAATCTAGTGACAAAATTGACCGCCACCCGGAGCGTCGTTTCAAGCCCGCACTTCGTGCGTATGAAGAGCGCCGTTTGCCTGAGATTCGTGAAGAACATCCTGGTTTGCGTTTAAATCAGTACCAGAACCTTATCTTCGAGGAATTCAAGAAGAGTCCTGAGAATCCGTTCAACCAAGTGAATGTCGCATTCAATGCATCCCGACAGGACATCAAGAATACTATGGAGGGAATCAAGAAGAGCAACGAGGCTAGACTTGCTCATTAATGATGATGAGAACTTAATCATATCAAGTTTCAGAATTGTAAAAGCTCTGCGTCATCTCTCAAATTGACAAGTCCCCAACGAATAATTGAGGGTGATTAAGAGCCTTTGATATTAATATATACTATAACGCCCTTATGTCCATGAAAGTTAATAACAGATATCAGATACGTCATTAGCAAGTGGGATATTTCATTCGCTCTAATTGCGTCTATTATGCACTCAATGTGACTATCTTGATTGCAATTCCAAATTTGATCTTCATTCTGTTCTACATTTTATTTTTTGGTGAGATTAGGTCATTTCAAAGTTTCAATAAATAGACCAATTTCTAATTTAGCAACACCCGCTTTCATGCGAACTGTTCATCCCTCTGTTTTATTGCCTGATCAGCTTTCAGCGACTCATGCATTCATCTGGGTTGGGGTCTTGATTAGAACCCCGTGTGTGAGATGTGAAAAATCACCATCCCAACCAAATCTAATTCAAGTCGGTTGAACAATCCTGTGCCATGCCGCGTGCTCGTTTCCTTCAGAAGGCGTTGCGTGGAACAAGACCCCCTCAGCCGGTAACGGTCAGTCCTCCTGTGGCCCGTCTTCCGCCGCAGAAAGAACCCTTCGACGCCGCGAAGGCAGATCCGGCGAAATACTCACAATACTCTCAGAAGCTTCACGACCAGCTAGAGACTGCTCGCTCGGAAAACCATCCTCACTTCATTGTTGGTGGTAAAGAAGTCTATTTCCCCTGGGCTCCTGTTACTCTTCTTCGCCCGACTGCTAAGATGACGCCGTATCAGGCGCATTTCCAAGTACCACGAACTTTCAACAAACTAGATTTCCGGGACTACCTTTGGCACATATATGGTCTTCGTGCACTCAACATAACAACTCAGATTAAGTGGAGCGAATGGACGCGCAAGCGAATGTCGAGATTCAGGACTACTCAAGTTAAGAAGATGATTGTAGACATGGAACAGCCTTTTGTTTGGCCTGCTGAAGACCGTGAGGCTTTAGAGTCTCACAGACTAAGCTCTACCATATCGTTCCAAAAATTCGAGAAAGAGATGTCTGAGAAGTTTGGTTCTGATTTGAAAAAACCGGCTACGACCTTTGATGGTATTATGGGTCCTTATCCGGAACCTGCCAAATCTTACGTACCTCAGAGAGTCGAAAGTCAGCTCAAGAATTCCCAGAAATTGGCAAAGGCCCAGCAGAAGAGACGTGAGAATCTTGATCTTCTCCAGCAATATCTGAAACTGTAAATGTACATATTATTACTACGAAACAAAAAATTATGCATACTGTAGATAGATGTTAATATACTCATATCTTTTGATCCTCAAGCAAGGATATGAGATATGTAACCATTAGAAATTTGAGTAATGGAATCAGATCATTAAATGCCACAACTTCACTTCAAATGCGGAATGCCTTGGGCGCCTCCACGACCGCGGAATCTGTTTTCCGATGGAGAGCTGTGGGATGAGTACGGAGTAGAGGACAGAAGCGCTGCCTGTAGTTCATTGATACGTTCCTCTTCATGAACTTTTCGAGCACGCAATTCTTGCTCCAGAGCCATGCAATGTCGTGTGAGCTCTTCGTTTTGAAGACGCAGATTTCGTCTCCGATCTTTTTCTTCAGCTTGAGCGGCCGCACTGGCTGTCCTATCACCTCGATGGGCTCTAAGTTTTCTGGACTCTTCGGCTTTAACTTGAGCGTAATTTGCTTGTGCGGTCTCAACTTCTTCCTTCAAAGCACGAATATTTTCTGCATGGTCACGCTCTAGCTGCTGCATTGACCATGTAAGTGCACTAAGCTTAGCTTCCAACTTCGTTATCTGCTTTTCTTTCAAGCTGAGTTCATCACTTAGCAGACTACTCTCTTGATTACCATTATTCCCTGGGGCAGATGCAGATCGATTAGCCGCATCAAGATCATTCCTTAAAAGTTTTATTTGCTCATCTGTCTTCGCAGCTTCATTGCGTACTTCAGTGGCTCTTTCTTCAGCTGCATTGAGCTCCCATTTTGCCATGTCAGTTTGTTTCTGGAAGTCTAAAATATTCTCTTCAAGCTCTCGGATCTTGTCTCTAAATTCTCGATTACGCTCAAGCAGTTTGGCTTCATATGCCGAGCGCTCACGCATTATATTTCGTGCAGATCTCACGGCTCGATTCACCTCATTTTCTAGAGAAGTTACACGACATCGTAATGCTGCATTTTCACGAGTCAAGCTCTCCGTTTTACTCAACAGTATCATGCGGTCAGCTGCACGCTTTTGCCATCGAAGAGCTCGCTGTTCACTCATGTCTCGTGAAAAATTGGCAAAGGCTAATTCAGTTCGGATTAATAACAACTCACGATGCCAATGGCCAACGCTGTCCGCAGCATGCATTTGAAACGCTTTGCGGTGTTCTCCAAGGTGATGATCAAATGCGGTGGCATGCTTCCGAAACTTCCCACTCGGCTTGTTCTTAATTTGTTCTTTATCAGGGCTCTGAGACTGGGTCGCTGGAGCACTGGAAGGATCAGGTGAAGCTCGCTCAGTGGTCAACTCAGTTGTTTCTAACCTCGATGAAGGTTGCGGCTCGTAACTATTCTTTGCAATCTCATCAACTTCGTGCTTAATATTACTCACAGCTGCATGCTTTACGTTACCGGCCGCAGTGTCGTCGTTCGTTGTTTGTTCATCATCGTCGTCGATTTGAACAATGCGACGAGAGGTGCAAATGCTAGTTAGTCCCAAAACACTGCCAACTTCTTGGAATCTCTCAACAGAGCCCGATAGCTCAGTCTCCTCAGAGCCAAGGACTAACAATGGATCAACTCGGAACTGTCGCACAATACGCTCAGCCTTACGAGTTACCATGAAACGCGACCAATAGTCTGAAAAGGCCCGCTCATATTTATGCGCTTTGAAATATTCATCACAGTGGCGGCAGAACTTTAGAGTGTTTATAGGAAATAAACCGTAGAGGAAGGTAAACAATGTTATCACTTTAACAGATATCTCCAAATCTATTTCGCCGTCGGGTGTCACAAGCGTATCATCCTCAACTTCTGCAGGTATCCATTTTTTTCTTAGAACTGAACTAGTATCAGTGTCTCCCATCGGAATTGCATTCTTAGAAAAGTCCTTGCTCTCCTGAGTCTGTCTGGATTTCTGCGAGGAATGACTTGTATCACGCGAATCTTTTGATTCCGGCTGAGTTACCACTGCCTCTGTATCAGTATCTTCATTAGTTTCATCAATGTTTTCATCATTGGTTTCGTTGTCAGCATTGAACACAGATGGCTGCCAACTACAAACACGTCCGAACACACCGTAGATTCTAAACAAAGCACCTGTAGGAACAAGCTTGTCACACACATGAACTAACAACATTGATAGAGCAGTTACTGCCAGTTGCAGCACAAGTCTAGAATTGTCTCGTTCAAGACATACAAGAAGTGACTCGAAAAAAGGCGAGTCATATATCCTGAAAAGCTTGCTATTTTGGGATTCGCTTAGATACTCGACTACCAAATCAAGTACATCCACCCGGTGCTCAGACATGACGAAGTATCTATTAATCTGGTCAAATGCCATCTTGTTATCTTTGCGTGCAAATCTGCCAAACATAGTACGGCAGTTAAGAAGCAGAAATCGACGCCTTTCATCAGTGATATTTGCTGGAGGTGGGCAATCGACTGAATTGGGCAAAAACCACTTATTCACGTAAATGTCAATAACATTTTGACCATACATTGCGGCGATATCAGCAAAATGATTTGCCAGTGATGGATCTGCGTACATATAGAAGCTTGACGTTAGCACGCCTGAAATGAATGTTTGCGAGCGATCAACAACATCTAAGGGATGTCCTGTAGAATCAATTGCAAATGTTGCTAAGGCCCGCCACCAATCTTGTAATTGATCTTTATTTATCAAGCATGGTGCCAAACGAATCAGTGCATTGAGGAACAAAACCAAAGGGTTATTAGGTAGGCCAGACTCATCATGAGGCGACATTGGCTGAACTTCAACTGTTCCACTAGTCACTGGAGATAAAGAATACTCCGGTTCGAGCTCAATGGATGATCTTTTCGGAGCTAGACCTTTCCAAATACGATAAAGGACATCGTGAAGCCGGGATGAATCCGCAGAAGATATGTCCTCATTCTCATTCAAGAAAGCATCAACAGCTGAATCAAGCTGATCACTTTTACCGTCTGCTAGGCTCTGCTCGAGAACCTTTTCTAGACGTTTTAGTTGTACCACCATAGTGCCATAATGCACTCACTATCATCACCTTACCCACTCGGATAACAACACCATTTGCCCTGCATTCTCAATGTGGAATCTCACGTTGAAGTCACCGCTGTAGCGTGAATAAAACTTTATTCACTCAATTAGAAAGTATAGATCTTAATATGTTGTTGTTTTAAAAAACAATTATTGATTTTGACCTCACAAGCTATTTGTGCTCAAGCATTTTGAAACTATCACTCCACGACGAACAACTTTGAGGATGAAGTTTTGATTGCCTCTATACTTTATGATTATAATTTTTGATTTAGGCAATCACCAAAGAGTTCTAAATAAGCATATTCACTGGTAATTATTTAACGCTTCGGTACGTGTTCCGAAAACAATGAAAAAGCAGGTTTACTTCTAACTTAAATTACAACATTGTTACGATTAACGAGAGTCAAGTGCTGTGTTTTCGTGAGTGAAAATTCTAGAGTAACGGATAATACAACTATATGTCACATCTGAGGAAGATTAGTAGATCACCTCAGCTCAACTCCAAAATTCAATTTTTGAAATGAAGCTGAATGTTGTTCCATTCGCGACGGGCAACGGCAGATCCACTCAAAGACATACCATACGTCAGCGGCGCGAAAAAGACAAAGCAGGCTATTAATGCAGTCAAAAGTGAATAGCAAAGTATTTTAGTTGATTTGACTGATTCAAATCTGCATGGGCGCTCGTAGAGCTGCAGCGTGATGAAATCAATCACGCTAGCGGTGAGTAACGCACCGATGATATGCGCGGGAAGGTAATGGTGCAAAAACAGTTGACGCCCCATTAGGAAAAATGGGAAATAATGGAAGGCCCAACCGAGGAAGAACCACAGCATGGTATCATGTAGCTTCTTGCGGCTATACGGTGAGATCCAATCGAACTCACGCAGAATTGACATCCAGTCAAACACATAGAGACCAACAAAGAGAAGAATCGCCACAATCTCCAAATACCAGCCGATGAAGTTACCAATGAGATATATTTGGCTTCGTGCCTCAATACTGCTCCAAAACGAGATACCTATCAACAGGAAAGGCCAAGTGATAGGGGCAGACATATAAGGATGAGTTGCAGTCAAGGCATTGTTCGAGCGGAACATTGTGCCTTGTAGCTCGATATAGTCTGTCCAGAAGCCACGACGTGGGGCAATGTCTCCACCATCACCAATGGTGTGACGCGCTTTCCGCTGTGATTTCGATAAGCCTTCAACACTTGCAAAAGTCCACAATGTGCCCGATGCATCTAACTTTTTGTTTCCGTTGATCTCAATTTGGCCGAAACCCCAGTCAGGTAGCTTCTTCTCTGAAAGCCACATAGCTACTTGAGTTTTAACGTGCTTGAGACGGAACAAACTGAGTTTTGTACGGGCAATCTCACCTCCACTTACAAGATCCAAGGTGAAAATTGCGAAATCATGCATCTCTCCATAAGCGAACTGGCGAGGCGTCGTTGTAAACTCCTCATTTGTGTTGAAACCGGGGCTTGCAACATCATGCGTCATCAGGAAGCTGTCAGTTGCAATATGGCGCAACATGATTTGTTGCTTGTCCATAACCGGAACATCCCACTGGCCACGAGCTTCTTCCGGAATATCATAAATTGGCAAAATCTGCCACAAATTGTTCGGGTCTTCCGTTGGGTAACCATTAACTTGTTGACCCTGACTAGAGATGCGGCCATCTTCATATTGCAATGGGTATCGGTGCAAATGAGAGTGCAAGTAAGCTTGCGTGTTCTGAGATTGAATACGAATCACGTCGAAAAAATGAACGTCTAACGCCTGTTTAGCGACAGGATTAGCACCTAGGGTAGCCTGGAACTCCGGGCTCATGAACGAATCGCCTGGACCTGAGTTGATGAGAATGGCAAAGTGCACATAGAACCAGAAAAGATACAGCAGGAAAGGCACAATGAGAAGTGCCCACAATCGTGCCATGAAGTGTTTAAAGACGACCTTGAGCGCAAGCCGCTGGTCTAATGTCTTGCCGCGGATATCAGTGAGTCTCCATAAGTCGACCACAACAGCCACGCCGATCGTTAAGAAACTAAACACACCAACATACTTTGTGGAGATGACACTTGACAGCATCAAACCCGTTGCCATAAGCCATATCCACCACTTAAGGCCGAATGGGTTATGACGCTGCTCACGGAAGCGCACATAGGCATATAACGCAGCAACCATAAAGAAGCTGAGTGCAGCATCCAGCAAGATCAATCTCGTTTGCGCGATCTGAGCATTATCAAAAACAATCAATGAAGCACCCAAGAAGCACGTCAGTGGGCTGAACCCGCAGTGCTCAAGGATTCCAAAAACAAGAGGCACTGTGCCTGCACCAAGGGTGGCCGCTAATGAACGGTAGGCGACGTAAGGCACCTGGTTCGTGACGTAGCTGTCGCCGATATTGTCGAACTTAAACCGACCGTCGTAACCGACGAGCCAGCCCACGAATGCAAACAACAACTTCGCCAATGGAGGGTGCAGATCAAAGTAGTACTCACGCTGTAAGTAGTGACTGGCGAATTTACCAAAATGCACTTCATCAAAAACCACAGATTCGGGCAATCCGATGCGCCAGAAACGTAATACAAAAGCTAAGGCTGTTGCCAGAATCTTTAGCTGAAATATGGATGATTCATACCAAACACTGGACTCAGCCTCCTGATTGAGATTTCGCTTCTTTTGAATCTTTTTTATCGATTTTGCTGACGAAAATGCGGCAGTTTCACTCGTGGTTGCCGCGGAGTCCTCAGCGATCCGCTTTTTGACAGTCTTCTTTCCAGCAGCAGCAGCCATACAGTCTGAAGAAAAAAATTGCAGATCTGTGCTTCAGATGATGAGGTTAGACGTGTTGAATACTGGGGCTGTCTCGGTTCGTTATGTAGTGTGTGTAGGTGTGGTTGCGTTTATGGTTGAGGTTGCGTTTATGTATGAATTTAATATGGGATTATGTGTCCACAATGAGCACCTCTAGTGACGCGTTTCGCATAGGGTGTGGCCATTTTTCAGGACATTTAATTAAAAATCTGTCGTAAAAACGACTTCATAGATACTCTGCTAGGTTTATATTAGATAGATTGAAAAGTAGATAGGAAACAAATTACGTTCTTTTTGGAAACTGGCGCTTGAGTAAAAAAATTTTTCACTCTTGGAAATTGCGCCAAGATTACAGTCCGCACGGGCATAATAAAATAGGGTTGAATGTGAATATGAAATGTGCATAACCACAATAGGAAGTGTCTCCTCATCAGCCATTGCAGATGATCCGTAATTTCTCGACATCCGTGGGCTGGCGGGCTATCACGCGAACGCCACGAATGGCAGCCAAGCCAGCAGTGGCAAATAGTACAGCAATACGGCGTCCTGCATCCTCAGTGAAGAGTCGTGTCACATCGACAGCCAATAGCTCCACGCCAGCAGCGCGGACGCCCGCGTCTTCCACCCAAATACCACCCAAAAGCGCTTCCACAGCTTCACACGCCGCTCAGGCTGCTGCTGCTTCGGGATCGCCAATGTCTTCGTCACGAATTGAGCCGAGCTTGGTGCCTGAGCTCCATACAGAGCCCACATCCACGCCGGTTTCCGAGACTGTGGATCCAGAACAATCGACGACGACCCTTGCGAATCTCGAGGCCGATGAGGGACTTGGCGAGGATTGGACTACGAGCTTCCAAGGTCTCGGGCAAAAACCGTTTGATCGCCAGGCCATCGATATTCTGATGGCACCGGTTGTGCCTGAAGACGTCGAGATCACACCGGACGGACTTCTCTACCTTCCCGAAATCAAGTACCGACGCATTCTGAACCGAGCTTTTGGTCCCGGTGGCTGGGGCATTGCTCCACGGACGAAAACTTTAGTGACGAAACGCCAAGTCACGCGGGAGTACGGCCTCGTGTGCCTTGGCCGGCTCGTTTCGGTCTCCCGTGGCGAGATGGACTTTTTCAGTGCGGAAGGTGTGACCACGGCTATGGAAGGCTGCAAGTCGAATGCGCTCATGCGCTGCTGCAAAGATCTGGGGATCGCGTCTGAGTTGTGGGATCCCTCGTTCATCCGCGACTTCAAGGCGAAAAAGTGCGACTCGAAGTATTTCGAGAAAAAGCGGAGATTCGTATGGAAGCGCAAGGACCGTGCATGGGAATACCCCTATAACCAGTGAACCATCACCATTTTGTACATACTCACTTAGATATCATTAGCTGACGATCAAACTTTAATTGCAACGTATATTTATCTTTGTGTACTGAATACATAGTGGGAAAGAATATTGTATGTTAGAATGTAAGAGTATTGTAGGGATGCTGGCTTTGATCTGTTGTATTCTATGATGAAGCTGCGCTCTATGAATGCACTTATACGCATATCTCATTGTTGTTTGAGTGTTGTTTGGCCCTTATTGTTGTTTAGATCTTATTGTTGTCAGAGTCGTTGTATTTGCATAGAAAGGAAAAAAAAAACCGAAGGGATCTAGATCCAGCGTCTACGCGCTTCACCCTGCGGTTGTTCATGGCGGAGTGACTCCTCGACCTCGCGCTCGATCTCCGTCTCGTGGGGCTGCGGTGTTCGTTGGGGAGTCTCCACAAAGTCGTACTCGTCCGTGTCGCGAGACAGAGACGACGCCATATCGGGCTGCGCAGAAACGCTCTCCGTCAACGGATCCCGCGGCACATTTTCGTCCTGCCGCGTGTCTATGGACCGCACCATCGAAAGCAGGCGGTTGCGCACAATCGCGGAGTACTCTGATTTGTCACTGGCGCCCAATAGAGTCGGCAGGTACGCAGATAGGTTTGAATCAGGGGTTCCGGGCAGGCGGAAACTGGACAGCAGGCTGTCGACGAAGCCGGTGCTCGACGCGGGCTTCTGCGGGTTCGCTGACGATCCAGATGCCCATGAGCTCGCCCAGGCTGCGACGCCCGACGCAGCTGAGGTCGACTGGGAGCTCGAGCCCGGCGGCGGGGGCTTCGGCAGGTTGATGCCGAACACGGACAGGATCCGCGCGTAGCCCGAGGAGTGGACGAGCTCCGCAGCGCCCGCAATGGCGTTCTCCACGGTCTCATCCTGTCGGCTCAGCCACGGCTCAAGGCGACTTTGATAGAGCTGCACGGCTCCTTGCGACTGCGGCGCCACGAGCCACACGAGGAATCCGAGCCGGAAGCAGCCGTAGAAGGGCACGAGGCGCAGAATGGGATAGAACAGGGACTCTGTGAACTGGAAGGAGCCAAAGACGACCCAGTACATGAGCCACGGCCGGAGCAGGGTAACGTCATTGGAGACGAGCGCGCGGTAAGACGCAAATAGCGGGAAAACGAGGGCAGTTACGCCGCTCAGCAAAGTTCCGATCATGGTGAAGAAAGGCGGGCGTCGATGAACCTCTTGTGTACCACAACTTTAAGAAAAAAAATTGTGAATGGAGAAGGCGCTCAGTAAACTTATTACTTATGCAGACGCAATTCCTCCGGTCTTCAGCTGATGAAAGATTAGATGCGCAATTGACCTACTAGATCGCTCCAAAGACGCCGGATTTCAGGGATATGACGGGTTGAAGCAATCTAAGATGATGGTTTTAAGATACAGAGGACTCACTACTACTGTTTCGCGGAAAAGGGCTGAGGCGTAGTGAACCCCGGTTTTGGGTTACGTAGCTAGAACACATGGTTTAAGTGCACGTGATGAGGCCCGGGATGATATTGTTTGGTCGGGAGAGATAAGCAGATAACCGGAATGTGCACAGAGAACAAATTAAGCGGTCATCACAGATCATATGTGGATCAGAAGAGAGAAAATACCTGTACTCGATACACAGTTCTAGTATCGCTTGAATTTTGTTGGCGACAAGGAGAACCCGTCACATGACATACCCCACAGCACGTATCCCGGCAGCACTTGAAGCTCGAGCCAGCAGATTATATCAAGGAACGCATGTTAACAGGATGGACGATTAAGCAAGTTAAATCTTTCATTTATTTATTATGCGGGTAGATGACTCAGATTGAATCGCGTCTCTCCATTTTCTATGAATTACATATCATTAGACTGGTTCTGTTGACAAATCAGATTCAAGATCGGGATTATATTCCAGGTCCCAATTAATGGTAACTCTTCTTCCATAGAAACAGATTGAAGATGTCTTCCGAATTATCATAACCTGTCCTAAATCTCCATAATTTATGAACTGGAAAAACCCAGATCCTAACCACTGACTTCTCATTCATGCAAACTTGTAGATGCAATTGAGCTTGTCTGTTGAGGATACAAACAAAATCCGAGAAAGGCTGGGGCTGCGATTAATACCAGTTAGTGGGTTTGCTGCACAATCAGATGAGAGGAAGTCTCGAGCATTGGCTGTTCTAGCCGCCCGAGAAGCTCATTATGAAGACAAAAATGAGCTGAAGCAGGATAAACCTCATAATCAGACAGAGCTAAGCTCAGATGCTGTATCCTTGCGCATACCACATGGAAGCGAATCCAAAGACAACTCTGCTGACTCGACATTGAGTACAATTGCTTGGTTACAAAAAATTCGTGCTCAAGCGGTTGAGACAAGCGACTCGCCAGAGCATCAAAAAGATGCCACTCCTAGCTCAGATACTCTAGAACAAGGCACTAATCTGGCAAATAAACACTCTGCTGAGGAAGGCAGAGCAGCAGGTGTGACGAGTGGTTCGAATGAAATGCACTCAATTGTTCACAAAGATAATACTCTCTTACAAGAGCCTACCTCCAAATCGCCAGAACCATTTAAGACTTCAATCAGCATAGATAACAAGCCAAAGAAAGCCATATTCAAACCCAAAAAGATTAAAAAGCATGCTGCTCCCAGAAATTCATTAAACCGTCAGCGTGCGAGTAGTAATATTGAGAAGCTAGCCCGAGATGAACAAGCAAAGTTTGAAGAGCTTTTGAATTTGAGTCGCATAAGACATTCAAGAAAGCTTCAAATATCAGACGAAGAAGCTTTGAAGAAAAGCGAAAACTATCAGGCGCCTCATTCGAAAGTATTAATATCCCAAATTGTCGAAAAGACAACCAACTCAGCTAAGTCTGATGAGGACTCCCCGTCACAACTTCCTGATAAGGACCGCATTGACACCGAAAATCCCGATGTGAAGATGGTGCAGCATGAAATTGAGCCTCTACACAGCAGCGACAATATGGCAAAAAACGACGAAATGGAAGACAAAGAAGAGCTTTACACGAATACGGGTGGTTTAGGACTCGCTGAGACGTTAAAAAAATTGCGCTCAAATAGGTCGGATTCTTCTGAATCGTCAAAGTCTCTCTCGAAAGACTGGTCCAAGAAAATAATATTGTCTCAAAAGTCGCGGGAAGTTGAGCTAAAAGAGCTTACCAAAAAGTATGCTAGTCTACCTCCGAAGGAGAGGGATGAAGCATTGAAGATTCACAAACAACAACTTCTGCTTGAGCAAGCTGCTGAGGCTCAAGAACTAGAACGCAACTATCGACCTATTGTTGATCTCGACTACAAAGACGAGGCTGGTAAAACGGTTTCACCAAGACATGCATTTAAAGAGCTTTCCCGCGCATTCCACGGATCAAAGTAAGACATACTTTGCGAAGTCACAGGCTGATTAATTAATTTAAGCACTTAAGCACACATTAACCGTCGATTACTACATGTGATCTATATCATCTCCAAATGGGGAAGAAACCTAAGTTATGCTGCAGATACACCCTTGCCTCATTTTAATAGAACTCGCATTGAATCGCGTAGGTGTCAGTGACAAATATGCAAGTCTCTCATGGATCTAGATCCAGGATCACACAATTGACCGAAAATGTTGATCTAAGAAGTTTGTCTCTAATAAGATTTGGAAGCCTTGACATAACATTTAGAGGACAAAGGGTAAAGAGATCTCGTGTATAATCTTATACAGAGTAAGAAGGGTAAAGAAGATAAAAAGAGTCGAACAAGCACAATTCTATTCTCGTTGACTTTCTCAACAGTCTTCTGAAAGTGCTGAGAAGGACCGATTCGTTGACGGTCTATAGCACCCCGTCGACAATATGGATATGTCGTTCGACTTCGAAGATCAGAAGACCACATTGGCATCCGAGATCACAATCAATAGTTCAGCGTGGACTGACGTCACCAAATTTAGTAGCATAGAAGATACCACGGCGAAGGCAGAACGAGATCCTGTGCAGAAAAAGAGATGCTGTAAACTAATTAGAGGCATCCATCGGTTCCTCCATTTAGTCAAAGCCACAATTAAAGGGAAGAAAAGACCAAAAAGCACACCGAAAACTGAAGCTAGCCAAGCCGACTCAGATATCAGTGCTGTCACCAATGCCAGCACTTGTGAACTTACATCGGACCGAGATGAGATGCGAGATAAGAATCCCATTTATTCCGCGAACGGCTATCAATCTAAGCCGATTAAATCTTCTGGAGTAGTAACTAATCCACCGCCCCCAGCGTCATCACCGTTCTCGCCATTTTCTACGAATCTGCTTGAGCATAGCATCGCCTCCTTTCGTGCCGCTTCAATAAGGAGATCCGGCCACTCGCACATAAAGCTTTTAGACGAGAGTTGGGAGGATTGGCTCGAAAAGTATCAGCGCGGAGACCGGAACTTGAGTGAGATCGGGCGGCCGACCAGTTTCAGTGGCTTCGGCCACATAGCGGCGCCTTTGTATCGTCTTGAAACAAAGAGGCTCCGCGCAGTTGATAAAGTGAAGGATCCCACACTCTGGGCCAGCGAGCTTGAGTGGGTCAGCACTGAGCTTATTTCGGCACTGAGCCGGCATCGCCTGAAGGCGGCAACGGTTTCAATAATGGAGAAAACTACTCAGAACCTGATGTGGCAAACCGGAATGGGGCATCACTTTCAACAAGTTAGTCGGGATTTGTCGCTAGACGCACACACATTGCTTTCTCGAGATTATTTTGCGTTGCTCGACTGTAGCAACGACTGGCGCACGAGGCTGAATCCTCTCGTTCACGGCCCACCGTTCATCAAGTTCTACCTTGGCGTCAACATTTTTGTGGATCAAGTTCCAGTTGGTTGTATTGCCGTCTGCGATCCCTACTTGAAATGTCGTGTGAACCCCGAGCTTCTTTCCCAGCTGAAGCAAATTGCAACGAAACTAGGACAGTCCCTGGAAACCAATATTGTACATAAATTGAGTCGGCAATCCCGGATTCAGTGGAATGAAAAACTACCAGCGCTGCCAAACTTTGACACCTCCGGTTTCAGTATGAAAAGTTTCGACTCAGAGTCGAGTTCTACCGTTTCTATGGGCTGTGAGCCGGGCCAAGAAGCTACAATAGCCAGTGAGAAACGCATAAACGATCGAGCTCGCGTAGCCCGCAATACGACCGTTGCCGAAGTGACAACATCGCCGTCGAAGCCTCGCTCGCCCGTTCCGCATGTGTTGATTTTCCCGGATTTGGGAGTCAACTGTTTCAGCGCGACTCTGCTGCCGATATCGTGCCAATCTGTGTTGCAGCCCTTTGAAGTCTTCGACTCACTGCTCCGCTGCCAGTCGATAACGCAGGCCGTGAAGAAAGCGTGCCGCCTCATCAAGCAGAATCTTGGCGCGGAGATCACGTATCTTGCCGAGACGCGCATGGAGTGGGCGATTACTGGCGGCGGCGATATTGATGTTGACAATATAGATGT
This sequence comes from Starmerella cellae, assembly GCA_030579775.1. Classification (NCBI taxonomy): domain Eukaryota; kingdom Fungi; phylum Ascomycota; class Dipodascomycetes; order Dipodascales; family Trichomonascaceae; genus Starmerella; species Starmerella cellae. The sequence goes on from JAKTRQ010000012.1 coordinate 221,529, forward strand.
GGGCTCCTTGGGTCCAATGAACAGCAAGTCCCTGCTGGCGGGGAACTGCAAGCCCAGTATCACGGTCGATCTCACTGAGATCGTGGCGTCGCAAGAGCAGCTGATTGCGGCCGCAATTCAAAGCCAGTACGGGATCCAGTTCACGCGAGAGCCCACGGCGCTCGACCCGAGCAGTTCCGGGATGTTCCTGCCGCTGCGACGGAAAGAGCCGAGTGTGTTCACCCGCGGCACAGCGAAGAGCCTGCGCACGGGCGGTTTTGTCATCGGCATTCTGCACAATCAGCCGCAGCGGTTCTTCTCGCCCGGCGACCAGGCGTTCGCCAAAAAGGTCGTGCGGGCTCTGGAGAATATCCTGACGAGCTATGACGAGGTGTGCAATGTCGACGTGAGCAATATCGATAAGAGTTAATGAAGAGGATTATATTTATGTTGCATAAACTGATGTAGGAATTTGTACCAAAATGCTAGACTTATTAAGCGGTTTTTATATAATAATGTTAGATAGTTGTTTGTCAATATTAGAGCATAAGAGCAGCGGGGGCGATGGCAGCCAAGAGGGGAGCGACGAGACAGGCCGCGGCGTTCTTCGGGGAGACGCTGCTCTCCGAGGACGGCGTGGCAGAGCTCGACGAAGCAGAGGAGCTCGACGAGGTCGATGTGGAGGTCGACGTCGCACTTGAGCTCGAGCTCGAGTCAGAGCTGGAACCAGAGGCACCGCCGGCGGCAGCATTATTGCCGGCAGAGCCCGAGGAGCCAGATGAGGAGGAGGAGCTCGAGGAGTCGTCTGAGGAGCTCGGCTTAGAAGAGGAGGAGCCCGGCTTGCTCGAGTCGGGGCTCGAGGAGGCTGCCGCCGAGCTGGAGCCGGCCTTCGAGCTGCTGGGAGTGGACGAGCCCGATGAGCCCGATGAGCCCTTCGAGCTCGAGCCGGCCGAGGAGCTGCCGCCCTTCGAGCTTGACGAGCTCGGCGGGTGGCCGTAAGGACCGTAGAGGTTGTCGCCCGTGCCGTCGGTGGCCTTCAAGACGTGGTCGTCGTCGGTGATGGCGACGTCGGACTGCAGGCCGTTCGCGCTCGTGTAGATGTACGACTTCGAGCCGGTCTTGTTCACGCCGCTCGGCGTGTCGTGCGGCTCGACCGTGATGGACTCGACGTCGACGTAGAAGTAGCCCTTGTCGGCGGCCTGGCCGCTGTTCCAGTCGATCTTGCCGCCGGCCCACTCCTGCGTGCCCTGCGCGGGCGAGTCGCCGCCGGGCCACAGGCCGAACTGCACGCGGCACGGCGTCTGCGGGTACTTGTACTGGCCAGTCGTCTGGTTCTTCGTGTCCTCCTTGTTCAGCGTGCGCAGCGTCTGGCCGTCGATGATCCAGTCGATCTTGTCCTCCGTCCAGTCGATGGTGTATTCGTGGTAGTTTTCTTCGGTGTTGCTCGACACAGCAAGCTTCTTCATGTTCGTCCAGTCCTCCTGGCCCTGCCAGTAGTAGTTCGCCTGCACGTTGTTCAGGTCGTAGCCGACCATCTCGTAGTCGATCTCGTCCTTCACGTCGGACATGAGAATAAGGTCGCTGATGACACCGCCGCCGCCGGACGTCTTGAACTTCATCGTGACCTTGCCGTACCACAGGAAGTGCGACGTCGAGACCGTCGAACCGCCGGTGCCCTGGTACAGCTGGATACGCAACGCGTTGTTGTCACCTGTCGTGATGTTACCCAGGTAGCTGTAGGGGCTCTTGTCGGCATCACCGAGGTAGTCCGCGTACGTCGCGACGCCCTCCGTGCCGTTGAACGTCTGGTCCGTCGGCGGGAACACGGGCATCGGCACACAGGAGCCGGGTTTGTGCGAAAAGCGCGGGTCGCATCCGCCGAGACAGACGTAGCCGTTGCCGCAGGTGCCCGAGGCAGAGCAGCACGGGTATTCGGAGGGACAGTTGTCCTTGCCTTCACCACAGGAAGGGACGTCCACCGCGGCCGTCAAAGCGAGGACAGCTGCTACGCTAGCGAACAACATTGTTTTATTATTTTTTGCAAGGCGTGACCTAATAAGGTTATACAATGATGAAAAAAATAGAAAGGTAAAAAAAAAAGCAGTCAAAACGATCACTTATAATAAAGTTTCTTTGACTCGGCGCTTTTTAAGCAGGGTCCGGCCAATACTTGCGCCTCGACGCCATATATACTTATCCTGTTTTGGGCGCTTTTGAGGGTTGGGTGTTTTGTCTCAGTAATCGCGGTTCCAGCCGCCCTGGTCCTAACCCTCAAAGTGACTGATATTTTTATCACACGCACTTCATACGCATTACAATGCATCACGATGCCTAAAATCGGCGAAAAAATACTGCAGCTCGATGCGGCTGCATCAGCAGTATAGGTTTGCCACTCAAACCGCCTTTCTTCGATTTAGCCATCCATCTAGACTGCCCTTTTTCCGCACGAAAGTGGCGCTCCTGGTGACGCGAACCACCCACAGGTTTTTACCATCGTGTTTACACCTAGTCTGTCGAGGGGTTGTAAAGCCACGCGACTGTCCCTGCGCTCGGCTCCGGGCTGACACACCTTTCCTCATCCTGGGGGTATCGTAGGGCTAGGCCTTTTAATGAGCCGGTGAAAAACCCCGTAACCTAGGACCGATCGATATCTAGTCATTGGTTAGGACAGCTCGTATGCACAGGGGGGGCGCTTTCGCATTTCTCCCCGCATATTCCCTTTGCGGAAAGAAAGAAACAAAGCCGATTGTGACGGTATAATCCATTGTGAATACGTTATGTACGCTCGTCTGAAGGTCGGGTAATAAAAGTCTCATGCAAAGACCCTTTGCGATGTCCACCCCTTGCGCCACCGCCGCTGCCATATGCACGCTATTGTAAATTTATTTTTGGCGCATGTGCAACATAAATTGGACCGCATACGCCAGTATGCGTAAATAATGCCCAACCTGCCAAAAGGGTTACCCTGATCTAGGCCGGTACCCTATGGTGATCCCGTTAAAGTGGTTCTGCGAGTGTTCTCAAAGCTAAATTTGGATTATCAACACTATACGGGAGGGCGAAGCATGATAGAAGTAATTGATTGCTTTTAGTATACAATGGACAATAAAAAAACGAAATATTGGCAACAGTCGATGCAGTTACTCCTTTAACATGGTCACATGGATTCTTACAACATTCTAGCTTTTTTAATCTCCTCATGCAGTCATACTACCAGTCATACTACTACTATTGTAGTATCTAAGCGAATCACGTAATTATGCCGAGAAGGGGAGAAGCACAATCAAAACCTGCATATGGACGGTTCAATAAGTCATGCAAGGAAGATACGCAGTGCGCAATATTTATCTGGAATGACATTTATATAGATTATATTAGCTGTACAACACTTACAAACTAAGCTGATCAATACCTCGGGATTCTGTTATGGCGAAACTGATTCATTGATCTCATTGTACCACTTGCCAAAGAGTACATTAGCATGATATTCATATCGGCGATGTTCCCATATTCAAACCCTCATTGAAACACTAAAAAGTCAGATACACGTGCGGTGGAATGGTCGTGCTTATCACTGTGATACATCCCTGTTCGGAGCTCAGGTTCCGAATCGTTCAAAAATCCAGATAGCATACGCACCAGCAGATCTATAACCCGTTTCTCTAAGTTTTCTCCCTAACTTAATTCAGTAATTATACATACATTGGCTCGTATATGTGCGTGATGGTAGAATGTCGCTGCTAGCTGGCACAAGACGACTAAGATGCCGAATCAAATTAGCACTCACGGACCGAGATTCAGTTCGTAGAAGGGATTCAAGATGGTAGGGACCCGAAAGTGAACACGCTTTAATTTTGTTTTTCACCAAGATGCACCAATAATTTCGGCACAGTCATGAAAATAGTGGTGATATTAAGTTAGTTGAAGTGATTAATAAATTATAGAAACTCTACTACCTATAGTAGTGTACTCGTCTTGGCTAACTCTGTTCTTTTTTAGTGGTGGTGCGCATCCTCCTCAGGGCCCAAGTAGTTCAAGGTGTAGCAGCAGCCAGATTCCCAGTCACGGGCAATCTTTCCCTCCTCAACACGAAGCCAGTTGACCTCCTGGGAGCCAGCAGGGAAACCAGTGCAGCCAACGTAACGCACGCGGTCGAAGGAGTCAATGATGACCGGATCAGTGGGGGTTCCCTTGCGGTCCTGTTTAAGAGGAGCCATGTCGAAGACATCAATGCCCTCCATCTTACCGAGCAACTCGAGACGGTCCAAACCGGTAGCGATTTCGAAGGAGGAAGGCTGCTTGCCCTTCTCGGTGGTACCGGGGCCGAACAAAGCATTAGGGCCGGTAGCCTCCTCGAGGTTGCGGGAGACCTTGAAGTCAGTGGAGACCTCCTTAGGAGCGGAGAAAAGGAGACGGGAAGTCGAAAGCTGACGGCGGGCAATGGCGCTAGCAGCAGACTTACTCAAAAGAGTCCGAGAAAACATATTGAATAGTGTTGTCTTTTTTGGTGTGATGGTTGGTTGAAACCTTTAGGTGAGGTGACAAAGGCCGCGAGGTGGCTTACTTCATATGCCCAAGCGAAGCAGGCCTTGCAGGGTTCACTCTGCTAGGTGTTGCACTAATAGGCGGGCGTGGGTTTGATCGTTAGGAGGAGCACTAATTTCAGACCGAAGAAAGACGGGCCAGGATTGGCTGGGACGACCAGCGGATCTCACGTCACATGATCAGAACGATCTATGCGACACCCCACAAGTTCTATCCAGCATAACCCGTTCCCTGAAACGCGAGAGGTATTTTGTACACATGGTTTTGAATTAAAATAAAGAAAAAGAAAGACCATGAGATGAATTATAACTAGATTCTAATTGATGTACGTGGCGAAAATGAGTTTTTCGTGATGGCAGGTAACTATCAACTTTGTAGAGAGAAAAGTAGCTTTAATTGGCACGGCTACATCGCGTTTCACAGACAGTAAGGTGGATGGATGTAATGAAAAATCATATTCCGCGGTAAATTTCGTGGTATAAAGTATACAAGTATGCTATTTCTACTGCTCAATTTTAACATGACATCCTCTTCATCAGAATTTGTCACATTCTGGCTTTCTTTTGTACTTTTCAAATTCTAAGGTTTAACGAACCTGATTCATATTATTGAAACTAGCACTGACGATTCACTAAGTACCTAGAATTAAATCGGTAGTCATATAGCATCCCTACGATATCCCGAGATCAGCGGCGACTTCAATGTCAGATAGACGTCAGTACCCCACCCGTGGTAAGATTGCAAGGATAGTTTACCGCCGAAGAATTCAGCATACGCCTTGCTGAGAGGTAATCCGTAGCCCAATCCTGCCAAAGAGGAATCTGTGCCTTCAACTAAGCCCTCTTCACCATCTCGATCCACTGTAGTATAGGAAAATTGGAATACATCGTTTTCATTCTCAGGAACAATTCCTCCACCACGGTCTCGAATTCGAATAATCACCCCTTGGCCAGACTTTATCACCGTCATCACGACAGGACTTTCTTCGCTCAATGTCTCGCCTAAACTGGCAACGGCTCGAAATGAGTTCTTGAGTAGCTCTGTAAGAATGTACTCTAGGTGATTCGGGGGATATGCAAGTTCGACATCTTTGCCCATATCAATGCGCAGCTGAGGTGAGAATCCGAATTGTAGTGCTGTTAGCTCAGCAACGGTCTTTGCAACCTTGTTGCAGACCTGTGCAGGGTTCAAGTCTGTCTGAATACAACCGACAAAATTCGGCCCAATTGGTTTAGTTAGTGCTATGTGATGCTCCGCCAGAATGCGAGTGCCAATCCGGGCTTGTAAGTGCTGCCATAGAATCTGATTCACCTCCTTGGCACCCAGTAAGGTACGGCACTGGCTAAAGCCCTGAGCCAAAACAGGTATGGTCTCGCTATGAAAATTCACAAGCGAATTCAAAATCTCCACAAACTTCAGATTCTCTTGCACGGTCTTTGGGTCACTTATTGAGGACATGACTCTGAAAGAGTTGTAGTAAATGTTGTAGATCTCTGAGACGTGAGGATTTAGCTCAACAATTAGGGGCAGGTTGCGCATTGCATCCAACCGCCGGGCCAGCCGGGTTGTTATCTCTGATATCACATAATGCGCATTTTCAAGTAGTTCAGGAAGAGGTGGTGGCTTCCCATTCAGGTGCTTCCATTTCACAAGCTCGTGTAAATGGATTGGTTTGGGCTTAATTCTACTGCGTTCTAGTATTGCCGCATCTAGTGCGAGTTTCTCACTCACGCTTGGCCGATGCAAGGTTACTGGAGATCCCGGCTGGGCCCACATAGCGTCCCCATGCTCAGTTGATCGGTTACTCGTCTCCTCAGAGTATCTACGCACAAGACGACAACTTAGCGTAGGCACCTCTGCAACATACTTGTATGTGGAAGCTCCTCCACGCAAGCAATTGAGAGTGGAAAAGCACAGCATGTGTATTAATGCAGCTTGCCGGACACAGTAGGCCTTGGAACAGCCTAGCTTTTCTGAATGATAGAGTAAAAGCGGGGCAGGAGCGACAAGCTGTGATAAGATCACTCCTCATTCGGGATGTAAGGGTTGATGCAGATAGTGCATGTTAATCACTGTGCACAACACAAATGACGGCGGGAAGCTGATATTAACCGATGTGCCTTTGTACTCTGAAAGCACCTGCTGAGGGAATCGCCGCGTCGCACCCGTTTTCGTAAAGCATGATGTACATCTGCAACTATCGTTCAATACAGACAGCATATTAACGACAAGAACAGTAAATTGTTATTTCATTATCCTGTTTATTAATTAGTATTTTTACTCATCTCCAAGCTGGAATATTTCTCGTTACTAGTCAGGGTTAAAGGATGTATGAAACTAATGAGAAGACATATTCGAGATTTAGTTTTAATTTCTGTGAAGCTTCAATATATATATAAAATATCATCACGGGCTTTCAAAGATGGTTCGACGATTCTTACGACAAACAACCCTTTGGAAAGTCACATTTAGCGTATAGCTATATGGGTTCGTCTACAAGTATTTCTTCTGTAAGTGAGTGTATTGAAAGCAGGTCCCCTTTCGGAAATGACCTCTGTTCTAAACAAAGTCATACCATTTGAGTCACTACTCTTGTTTTTCCGGAGCGCTGCATTGTTTGCTTGCTTCGTCTAGTTAATGAAATGCCAGCTAATGAAATGCAAGACTAAGGAGCCTAGAACAAAATCCCTAAATGCGCGTCGCGGAGAGATGCTGCTGAATTCTTTACGGTTAGAGGGATCGATTTGTTGTCTCAGAGCCGCGAGAAGCACGAACTGCGCAACATTTGCGCCAAAACCAGCCAAAAAGGCGTTGAACGGGTAGTTGCCGAACAACGCACAGAAAACGAACTGTACGACACCTGTAGCCAGCAAGAAGGCCATGAAGGTATCAATGAGTCGAATGCGCACGGGCGCCTTTTGGTGACTCTCCCAAAGCTTGGTCAGAGCTTCCGGTGCAGACATATTTCGAGACTTGAGAAGTTCAGGTTGACGTGTGACCCTAAACACCCACATATTCACTTAGATATATACTGTGTGCGCGTGCATTTAGTGAGGTTTGTTAAGAGACAAACGTTTAAACGCTGAGGTATATAACCACAGTAAAAAGCATGGAAATAAAAATGCTGTAAATATGCTTATGGTTTGTACATTTTAATCATTCCGTTTTAAATATATAAAAATGTATGATGCACTCGAATAGAACGCTGATTACACATGCCTTTAGCGTTTTTTCTTTTTTTCCGAAGTGGAGTCTAGTTTTCATTGCAAGCTTCTAAATGCAGGTTAGAATGTTTATGAATATTGCGTGAGTCACTTTTGATTTCTGTCAATGACTCATCAGCAGGTTCCTTGGCCTCCACTGGCTCTGGTACTTCCGGTTCAGGTGTTGAACAAACAACGTATCCGCAGTCAGTCGCTTCGGAATTATCACGGTTACTTTTTAGCTCCTGCTCATCTCCAGAATCTTCATCGAGATGAAGGGATTCAATTGATGGTTTCTGCTGAGATATATGAAGTATTCTCTCTTGATATGGTACTTCCTTGAGCAATTTTATAAAGTTGACCACATCGTCAAGGGACGGAAGTAGAAATCCCACTAGCATTGATGGGTCCATCTCTTTGACATCCAGAGCTCGCAGTCGTGCATTGGCTAGTGAATTGAGAATGTCTTCATCAGTAGACTCGCTAGTCAACGCTTGTTTTGGCTCATGTGGATCATGGAAGAACAATTGAGTTCCCTGAACGCCATAAAAATAATGGGACGCAGAGGTTCTCCCACCAGCGATTCCCACTGAGTATTTGTTGGTAAGTAGTGCACGTAACCCTTCGTAGTATATTGGGTTGATTTCGTGTATGCCAAGCCGTAAATTGCACAGGATAAGCACAGGAAATCGCAGTTCACGTAGTTCACTCTCATAAATGTCCATGCCTTGAGATATATATGTGCTCAATTGCGGTTTAGCAAACTCAGCTATGCATGCTGCTACTGCTGAAGGTCCAAACCACTGTCCTGGTAGCTTTCCACAATGTTTTGCTCCATATGACACAAACCTGTGAATAGAGTATGGTGAGGTCGGCTCATCGCTGAACTTTCTCAAGATGCCAACAGCATGAGAGTTCAGTTGAAAAGAATCGTTGTCAGCAGGAACCTTGGGGTCCTTTCCTGTTTCTTTTTTGGGCTTTTCATTCAATTCGGCAAGCCTAACCAAAGCATTTGCAAGTAAAGACTGGCCAGTACGGATCATACAACCCCAGCCCACATCGCTGGTGAATGAATCGAGTAGATTCGATGTTTGGATCGCGTTTGGTCCACTGCGGAAAAATGCATTGACATTTTGCAATAACGGAGATGGACCTCCAGGATCTCGAGGTATTGGTGTGGGGAATTGAGTACGGTACATGAGCCATAGAAGTTTACGCACCTCCTGCCTAAACTCAGGGCTGAATTGTGCCTCCTCTGTGTTCGCGTTCACAATAGGAAATCGCACACCCAATATATATGCATCTTGATCCCCAATCGGCTGTGCAGTATCGTCTCGCCAAAGATCTAGGACTCGCTGCATCTTGTTGGTTCTCACAAGAAGGGCTTATCTATGCGGGGAGGCGAAAAGACGTGTATGAGAAGGGCCTGGGTTGGGATAAATCTACGATGCTGCTTGTCGTCATCCGCGCATGCGGCATCAAGGCAGTAATAGATTAGAAGCAGGAATAAGTTGTGACCCAACAACATTTATGCGTATTGAAAAACATATGGGCAGGAGGAGTGCATATATTTCAATTGATCAGGCTCACTACACATGACGTCAGAAAATTAAACGATAAGCTATTTTAGTATTTATTTTTTCATTATTAGGTTGCCAAATATATATATATATAGATTTCACCGAGCGAATTAACTAAAGGCTTCTCAGAATTGATCTAACTTGATTATCCATCCCCTGCTTTGCTTTTTTTTATTTCGTTTCTCCTCCAGGCTTACCCAACTGTTTTATCTATACTTCTTGAAACCATTTACTTGCGGCAAGTTGTAAATCTATGACATCGGATGCGTCCGTCTGCTCCTTTCAGACTACTTCAAGTTCCCCTAATAGTACTGACTTTTCATAATTTAGCAGTATTTTAAAAGCTGCAGGTCACATGTTTTTCCATAGATATTTGTGGCACTGAAATTGGACCGGAGATAAATATCTTGTTTCAAGAGCCCAATCTCTATTGACGTTTCCAATGTCAAAGCTTAGTCGCGCCAAAAAGCAAGCTAAGCGGGATGCGCGGAAAGCCGCTAAAAAAGTGGGGCCCTCAAGACCGTCGAAATTTGTCAATGGCGATTCAAAGAAGACGTCTAAAACAATGACCGGCCGAAGAAATTTTCAAGAGCAGTTCCAAGGGTCTCTCCGCCACACGCCTGTGTCATTTGTCAAGTCCACAGCAATGCCTGACTTTGAGCCTCACAAGCATTACCAGACCACATTAAGTAGCTCAGAAGACAGCGATATGTCCAGCGAGTCTGAGTCGAGCGATAACAGCTCAATGGACGATATGGAGATCGATACTGCGCCTATGGACGCATGGGGTATCCTGAAATTCGACCAAGATGTCCGCTCATGGATCACTGAAGATTTCAGTGAGACTGAGAGCGAGAGCGAGAAGGGAATGAATGAAAATGAAGTTGAAGATGATCATGTTGATGAAAATGAGAGCAATGCGGATAAGCTGGATGCACTTAAGGTTGGTGACAAAACTAGTGATGCGGCTGGCCATGCAGACTTTGTAGATTGTAGAATGCAGTCCTCTGAAGAAATCAATGCTCAAATGACTGGACCAACTCGCTCCTCGGCTCCTCGTCGAGATAAATTTGAGAACCCAACATCCGAAAGAATAGGCGTTCTTAGTGACTTGGAAGATGATATTTCAGACTATGAGCCCGATCTTGATAAAAAAATTTCTTACAAAAGCTACTACAATGATTCAGAACAAGATTTTGAGTACGTTAGAGAGGCTGCGCCTTCTAGTGACCGTTCTGATAATGAGGAGCCTGATTACGACGATGATGTCGTTGATGAGGAAGATAACGAAACTTATGGTGACGCGAGCGATGCTGAAGAGGCAGAAGATGATCTAGCAGATCTCGACCTTGGTTTGGATACCGACTCGGAAGCTGACGACTCCATCACAATCACTTTAGACGATTTCGACGAGTCAGATGCTTCGGATTCGGCAATGCAAGACTATATGAATAATATGAGCGATCTCGATGATGACCAGATTTTCGCACTCGCTGCAAACCAGGGCATTTACAAAAATGAGGATCTCAATGTATTTGACACTCAGCTAGACGAACAGGACCCGTACTTCGATCAGCTGCTGAGCTCCGGGGTTGATCCGAAGGACCCGATGATGGTTGAACAAAGAAAGCAAAAGAAGCAGAAGAAGGCTATCACGAAAGAACTGCGCCGCGCTGCTAAGTCTGGTTACATGCAGCCCCTGCTAATGAAATACCCCGATGAGATCACCATTACGGAAGTTGTAGACGAGTTGTCTTCGTACGCAATGCTGCGTCGAGACAATCCAAAACCATTGGTGTTCCCGCCACTTGATACGAACGCCAACTGGTACATCAAGCAGTTTGCGGAGTATTTTGACATGACCGCCAAGACCTCCGGAGACCGCGATATGAAAGTCGTGGTTGTGACGCTGAGCGAACGAAGCCGGTCTCGGCAGCTCGCCGGCAAAATCGGCTCGTTGCTCAAGCGTCGGCAGCGCTTTGTTCGCAAAGACCAAGGCAGGGTCCACCCCGAAATCGCGGCGGCCCTGCAGATCTATGCGCTTAGAGAGTCGAGAGCGAAAGTCCATTCGGGTCCGCCCAAAATCAACAAGGATTTCTACTCGATGGACCGGAAGAAACTGGCGGAAAAGGCGAGCAAGCAGGTTCTTGCCTGGCTGGACTCGGGGATCGGCCTTCCGAACTCGTCACAAGACAGGATGCTGCAACGGCCGTCGGCACGAGATGAGAAAGCACGGTCTGCGCGCGTTCGAGACGGGCACATTGTGGGCCAGCATGCGGCGGAGATCAAGAACGACAACTTCGGCCATCGGTTGATGCTGCAGATGGGGTGGACTCAGGGGTCTGGACTGGGAAGCGGGCGAGCTGGCATCGTCGCACCCATTCCGGCCACGGTCAAGCTGACGCGCGGCGGATTAGGATGTCAGTAGTATACATACATACATACAACCCAAATACAAAAGTATACAACCAAAATACAAAACAGCATACAGATATCTTCGTTTACAATATATACGGCGTCGTACAGAAGATCATACATATATTTGAGTCCCGGCTCAGAAAAAAAAGAGGGGATAAATAGGTGTAACCAGCGATCACCATTTCCCACTGCTGGCCAGCCGAGACTCCGTGGAATAGGACCAGCCCCCGAACTGCTGCTGGACGCTCTCGCTCAAGTAGAACTGCTTGTCGACCACAGAGTCCATGGGTACTTCGGAGGTGAACTCGCTATCAAAATTCGATGTGTCGACGGCGGACGCCACGGAGGGCAGGAACGGCGCCGCGTACTTTTTGTTGAGCAGGTACTTCCAGTCGATCTGGTGGAAGAACGGGTGGGCCTTGATCTCGACGGCGCCGTTCGCGCCGAGGCGCCGCGTGGGGTCGCGGTCGAGCAGCAGCGAGATCAGCGACTTCGCCTCGCGGTCCATGTCGGCCGGGAACGTGAGCGGGTCCTTCACGATCTTGTGGTACATTGTGTTCGTGTTCTGGTCGTAGAACGGCGGCAGGCCCGTGAGCATCTCGTAGAACAGCACGCCGAGCGTCCACCAGTCGACGGCCTTCGTGTAGCCCTGCCCGAGCAGCAGCTCCGGCGCGAGGTACTCGGGCGTGCCGCAGAACGTGCTTGTCTGGTCCTTCGAGCCCATGTTGAGCTTGCAGAGCCCGAAGTCGCAGAGCGCGATGTGGCCCGTGTAGTCGAGCAGGATGTTTTCGGGCTTGAGGTCGCGGTAGATGACGTTGTACTCATGCAAGCATTCGAGCGCGCAGAGCAGCTCGGCCGTGTAGAAGCGCGCGCGGTTCAGGTCGAAGCGGCCCTCGCGCTGCAGGTGGTGGAACAGCTCGCCGCCGTTCACGAACGCGAGCACGAGGTAGAGTTTTTCGGGGCTCTGGAAGCTGAACTTCAGCGGCACGATGAACGGGTTATTAATCTTCGCGAGCACGGTGCGCTCGGCGAGCGTGTGCCCGACCTCGCTCTTCGACACGATGTGCGCCTTGCGGATCGTCTTGAGCGCGTAGACCTGGCGCGTGTCGTTCTTGCGCACCTGCATGACCTTGCCGAAGCTGCCCTTGCCGATGACCTTCATGAGCGTGAAGTCGTCGATCGACAGGCTCTGGTTGCGCGTGTTGTGCAGCTCGCACTTGATGCTCAGCACCCCGCCGGCGAGGCCGAGCTGCTCCTGGCTGTTGAACGACGCCGGCTCGATCTTCGTCGTCGCGAGCAGAATGTCTCTGATCCGCAGCTCCTCGGCCTCCTTCACGGCGTTCGCCGTGTTCGATTTCGTTGTGTCATGACTGGTGCTGTTGTTATTTGTGGCGTCCGCATTCGAGCCGCTGCGTTTGCCCGTCGAGCTCAGGGACGACGTCGTTGCCGTCGTGGCGTTCGACGTCACGGACGACGGCTGGAAGTCCGAGTGGCTGTCGGAGATGCTGTCCGAGCCGTGCGCGTGGCCGTGGCCGCTGCTGCCCGCGGCGCCCGCGTGGTGGTGGTGCAGGGTGCTGCCCGCGTCGTCGGCTGTGACGCTGCGGCGGTCGCTCTCGCCGCTATGCTTCTTGTCGTCGAACGGCGCGCGCGTCCGCAGGTACAGGCTGACGTTCAGCGGCACACCGCCGGACACGACGTCGAACGCCGTCGTCTTGTCCCACACGGGGTCCTCGACGGTGCCGCCGATCGCGTGCAGCAGGATCTGCGTCTTGTCGTACTCGAGCACGATGTACACGGGCGGCGGCTTTGTGCTCGACTTCTCGAACGCCCACGCAGGCAGCACGGACCGGTGCTGCTGCACGTGCAGGTGCCGCAGCTCGTAGACCTTCACGCGCAGCAGGCCCGCGGCGTTGCGGGCAACTCCGCTGTTCGCGTGCGAAGCCGAGGAAGCCGACGAAGAAGAGGCGTGCGAGGCGTGCGAAGAAGAAGTGTGGGCGTTGTGCGAAGAGTGCGCAGCGGGGTGGCTACCGGCGCCACCGCTGCCCTTTTGGGAGGCCGCCGCCGCTGCCTTCGAGGCGGCCGGCGGCGCAGCATGCGAGGATGATTTTGTGGTGATGGTGCCGCGCGAGGACGCCGTGATGGTGTTCGAGCGCGAACCGCCGACGAGCGTGCCGAGCGACGCCGCGTGCCGCGCCTCCTGGTCGCTCGCGGGCGGGTCCGCGGCGGCGTGCGCGCTCGAAAATGCTGGGGTGCAGCCCGGGGCTGATGCAGGGTGGGGAGAGGCCGACGCGCTCGACGAGCTGCGCTCTGCCGCGGCCGCGCTGTCGCCGCTGCTCGACGGCGTCATGGCGTTCGATGCGGTGCCGTTCGCGGCGCCCGTCGGTGCGTCGGTGCTGTTGGCTGAGCTCGAGTTGTTCGAGTTGCCCGAGAGCATGTGCCCTCGCAAGAAGTGGGTCTCTTTCAGCTTTTTCGTCAGTTTCCAGGAAGAGGCCATTGGTATGTGCAGATCCGAATGAGCGAGTTTAGCGGTAGTAAGCGCTGAAGTAAAAGATTGACAAACTCTTGATCTTGATCTGGGATCTTTGATCTGGGGATTATCTGGGATCTTGGATCTGTGGATTATCTGGGATCTGTGATCTGTGGATTATCTGGGATCTTTGATCTGGGGATGATCTTTAGCCGATATGTGGACGATCTGTGGGGTAACCTTGGATCTTTTGTGGTCTTGTAAAACCTTGTGTGTAGATCGATGTGTAGATCTGTGGCTTGGACTGTATGACTTAGTCTATGCTCTGATTTGTACAAGCGGCGTCGCTAACAGTGGTTGTTTAATTCCTGTGCTCGTTCACAACAGGCTGGGGATTAGTCCGGTCCCTCGGTATCGCGCGCGCTCCACAAATGGGTCTCACGGGTCTCGTGGCTTTTTCCGATTTATCACCCGTCAGATCAACTAAACGCCTGCTCTAAATGTCCGGTCCCTCAGGTAGTGCGGGGCTCGTGCTTTCTTTTGACCAAGAAAGTCTCGAATCACGCGCAGAAAAACGATGGGATGGTGAAGGGGCGGCAGAGTTTATAGGACGTGGGTGTGTTCGTGTTATCGCTGTGACGAACTCAGTCGCGCGAGTGGAGAAGGTGTGCCGGACCGGAGGAGGGTCCGTGGGTCGTGGGGTGGTGCTGGTGCCTCGAGGGAGGGGAGTGTGTCCTAGCCAGGCGTCAGGGTACCACAGGGCCACTGCGATCTCATTCCCCCTGTGTGTATAGGACACGCTGGTGGTTGCCGGTATATGCACCCTCGCGTTCAAGGCAGCATTCCATTGGAGGACCGGTCTAGGTTAGGTTTCACATTCGGGGCCGTAGTAATCATCGCCAATCTGATTAGTCAGTGCCGGTGGCCGCCATTAGCGCAGTCTCCCGCCGGACGAGGAGGCTCCTGCTGTGCTAGCCGGGGGGTTCGCCCTTTCCCTGCGAATCTCGCGACGCATTACATCACTTACTCTTTCCGTATTGGGGCAAGCGCGGTTTCCCCACATTATCCTTGCTGCGATATGAAACGTTTCGTGCGAGAATTGATCGCATCTGTTTCAGGTCCTGCTGAAAAATCACCATAAATATTATATTTGGCAATTGCAGCTGCTGGCTCATTGACGCTTCTGTATGTACTCTTTATTTTGAACTTAACACTAAATTAGCACGATCTCTAGCGTGCACAAAACCACCACGCAATCATCTGCTCAATTACACAAGTGCACACTGCATTGAGTGGCGCAATCGCACCCGGATTAATTTGACCAGCTCTTTGGGAAAGCAATTTCAGCACAGTTATCTTGTTTCAGGTTCCCGCTTCTCAATGTCTATACATTGTCCTTGCCCTTTTATTTATAGCACAATGATGCATCTTCCATCAATTTTATCGTTGCCTCATTTACACATCCGTTGATGAACAATCAATGATAATATCTATTTTAATCATAGCTACATCATGTAATTGCTCAGATCTCAATTGGCATTATAAAGTGGTAATTCGCACAAAATGTCTTGATTCTCTTTTGTGGCTTTTCAGTTGCCCTTTAGTTTTGCAAAAGGGCTCAGTGCTATTATCAATCTTACATACACACCCAGCGAAAACTGGATGCAGGGGCGGGATGAGCCACCTAAATAACCCGAGGTTGACCTCGCCACGAGTGGTTTATTAATAGCTCTCAAAACGCAAGGCAATCATTTAGGTTTATATCCACGACAATGAGCTTTGTGCACCGCTCCTCAGTGTAGCCAAGCCTAGTACCACTTTTTGATAAGTTACCCTAACTACCGTTCGATCATACAAAACCGTATCGAGTGTGTAATATGGAGTAGTAGTAACACTACACGGAGATACAGGATGCGTCTAAGTGCGGCATCGCGATTTTTGAAAATTGGTGGTGCCCCGCGCATTGTATTCGTAGCTAAAGTTTCACCGATGAAGGCTGTACATATGTTTCGCCGGTTTTACTCGCAGCAGCCCCCAGTGAAATGGGGTGCGCTCGAAAACAGCTTCAAAGTTCCCAGTCCTCCGAAGGCCGATGAGATTGTGCCAAGCTTGAGACCCCGGTTCCCGCAGGACCAGTATACTTATAGTCCTTCTGATTTCAGCCTGTCAAAGCGTAAATACAAAATGACCGAGAGAGATATCCAGCTACTTCAAGGTGAAGGCCGAACCGATAAATTCGCGGCGTTGAAGGTGAACCCCCTGGAACTCTGGAAGTCACCTCAGGCCTTGTCGGGATTCATCACCACGAATGGTAAGATCATGCCTGGATGGCTACTAGGTAACAAGGGCTCAACACAGCGAAAACTAGCAAAGGCGATTCGCCGCTGTAGAGCTGCTGGCCTTCTCTCGACAGTCCACCGTTCGGTCTTCGAACGTTAAACATGTACATAGTCAACACATTGCATATATAAATAACCAATAATTCGATCAATTTATTATTTTCCTACCACAATGTAGATAGCTGTATTGTCCGCAAATGAGAGGTTGTATCAAAGTCTTTTATTTTTCTATATGTGCTAGCGTTTTGTGTTGTGTGTCAAGGTCGAGTGTTTATCTCGTCTCCAGATGACTTTTGTATCTAGATACTATGCAAATGCTTGGTCTAAACCAGGTAAGAGAGCGGTAATATGAGCAGTCCTAGAATTGTGCAAATTTGTGTGATCCACCAAATGTGCTGGATATGAAAACGACACAGTGTATATGTCCATTGGATACCATGGCTGGGAGTGGAGCGTCCAGTAATGAGTCCGCAGTTGCCGCCGAATTCACCCATCATAGACCGCACTGTGAACTCTTTTACGATTGCGAGCTGGCCGTCGCCGTTATTTTCAGGTTTCGTAGAATCGAGGTCTTTTTCGGGGACCCAAGTTCCGTCCGATTGCAGGGTATACCGAGTCGAACATCCTTCGTGATCATGGCCCGTGGCAATCAGCCCGCCTCGACCAGTGGAAAACACAGAGTCCAGCACAAAGTTGGAAGCATTCGAACTCAGATGGTTCTGCTGTCTCAGAACCGATCCGTAGTTCTCAGCATAATATTCAAAATGCGGGCCATCCCGGCAAATGCCAGCAGGTTTGTGCAATGGAATGTGTGTTAGCAGCAGAGTTGATCCTTGGAAACCTTGCAAACTCTTCAAAAAATCCACAGAGTTATTCTGTGCTGCATCGTGGTAGGGCGGTCCATCCAGCGATAGAGAATTGAGAACTACAATCCGATAACTTTGGCTCGGATCGCTGTCTACGTCAACTTGTTTGACAATATAGTTAAGCTTGCCGAATCTCTCTTCAAATCGACTTAAGCGGTCTTCATTAAATTCACCATGATATCCGATATCATGATTACCGCTGACATTTACCAACTGTCCTTTATCTGATGATGGAAATATATTCGCGAACCGGTCGACTCGCCTGTGAAATTCGTCTGTGGGAATCCATTGACTCGACAAAAGATCTCCCATGACTGCGACATAATCGGGCTTTCTTTGTGATCTGATTGTGGACGCAATCTGTTTCAAAAAAAGATCATTCCCGTAGATATCGACTTTTTTGCGAATGTTGTGTTTTGGTGAGTATCCTACTATCTGAGGATCTCCAAAAGCTGCTACTCTAATGTCAGCATCTTCAGAGTGTGGATTATGATTTTTTGGCCATGAGCATCCAGATCGAACTGAAGGATAGATCCGTAGGTATATTTGAAGAATCACACTAACTGCTAGGACTAAGCAGCCCAAATTACGGAGTACTGGTTGCATTAACCCGTGATATATTTAGAGTCAAGTGCAGCTTAAACCACCTCTAATAGACCCAGTGTGTGATTGCCCCTTACCGTTGATAATTATCAACCTTGTTTTAAACAAATTCAACACACATCTAGCTTGAGGCGGGGTTAGGATGATTCTTAACGTGCATTTGAAAAGTTCGTTACAATATTAGCTGTTTAATAGTAGCGCATTGATAAATAAAGAAACTGAGGCTCACGATGATAATTTTCTTTCTTGATAGTGTTCAATCTATGTAGAAAGATAAATATTTACGAAGTACTGGGAAAAGCACCGTCTGAGCACACAGGCCATTGATGAACACTTGATTTCACCAACTTTAAGTATGCCGCTTTGCTAAATAATTTAATCTTCTTCTTCTGTCTACGGAGTATCACCAAAGCATAACTGCATCGATTTTATTATGTATACTTCTAGTCTTCTGATTCGTATACAGATTGTATCAAAAAAATATGCTATATGAACATGACGAAAACAATGGCAACCGCTCTAGCAATTAACCGGGCTCCGTAGCACAGGGCGTGTGAAACCTTGTGCTAAAAGAAACCAATGGATCCATGTGAAATTTGTCACGCACGCGTCGGACTGCATATATTAAATTATCACATGTATTGAACTTTTAGCCTCTAATTGTGTTTTAGAAGTCGTCAGTGACTTTTTTCGAGGCAGGATTTATTCGAAACCGGACCACATTCTTGATACGCGAGTCAGACGCTAATTTGTACTGACTTTTCAATCTAACTCGCGAATCTATCATGTGATTGAATGAACCATTCTTGAGGAACTTTTTTCGCAATACCCGTACCACAAATAAATAAAATGGAATCTATAGCCGCTTTTGCATAAATGTCCGCAACCCTAAAGCTCTCACCGAGCATATTCCACAGCGGTTTCACCCCGATATGCAACGCACAGAACGTGATCCATGTTTTTTAACAGAACCGCCGATAACAGCCCCTATCTTTCAACCAAACCCTTTAGACTTGCATTGCGCGTAGCTGCATGAAGCTACATCTCGTCGAACCTCACGATATCTCCGCGATACCATCCTGCCTGCGTCCCTTTGACTGCAAAAAAACCATAAAAGCTCGCAAAAAGTAATATGGGCGGCAGTAATATCTAGAACACATAGGTCAACATATTTACCGTAGGTCTGTGTCTGTGCGCTGGCGGAAAAATGTGTCTGTGCGCACGGAACGATGCAAGGTTCGAAATACGAATATGAAGGTTTTCGGAAATGTCACGAGAAGTGGATGGAAAAAGTGATGTTGAAGTCCAATAAATACGCTATGAAAATTAAGAAATGTGTCAAAATTACGGATCCTTGAGTGTCCCGTGATGCCCAGCCCGCCTTACATGTCTTTGGAGTGTGTCGCTCCGAGTGAATCTCTGATCACAAACTGTGCAGTGGAATGGCTTTTCGCCAACGTGCTGCAGAGCGTGACGCCAAACAAACATTTCCTTCGCGAAATGGTGGTGGCACACAGAGCAGACCTTCGTCCCATTCACACCTTCGAGCACGCGGAATCCGCGTGCATAGAGACGGTCCTGATACATCCGGTTCTGTTGAAGCCAGCTCCGGTGTTGCGGTTTATCAGAGTCTCGGTGCCGGGGGCGAGGCCTCGACACAGCAGTCTGTCCCTTACAATTAGATGACGAAGGAATGTGGTTTGTGCACGGTACCATACCTAGTGGAACAGAAGAGGGTCCTGCCTGGGATTGAGACTGCGTCGGAGGAGGCACATGTACGATCGGCGGTTGCTGCATTGCAGGCTGCTGCATTGTGGGCTGCTGTTGCTGCTGCTGCATCGACGACTGTTGCATAGTCGGCTGCTGAGCTAGAGGCTGCTGCGCTAAGGGCTGCTGCGCTAAAGGCTGCTGAGCGAGCGGCTGCTGTGCCATTTGCTGCTGTCCCAGTGGTTGCTGGACCAACGGCGGCTGAGGCAAGGTCTGTTGTTGACCTTGCATCAGCGGCGGATGTCCTTGCATGGGTAAGACTTGGGGCTGAGGCAGGTGTTGAGGCTGATTGACAGAGTTGACTGGGGGCATCTGCGTGCTTAACGGGAACTGATTAATGCGCTGGGTCTCAGGCAGAGAGAGTTGACGAACCGTCGTGTGAGGCAGCTGCGCATGGGGCTCACTCGGATGTCGCAGAAGCGGCAGAGGCTGCATGGCCGGAGGCTGGGGCAGCTGCACTGGCTGGAGCGCCGCCTGAACGATGGGTACGGGCGCCGTGGAACTGTTCAAGGCTCGCGGTGACCCCGCCGATACGCTGCCCTGTGGAGCAGACGCTGTCGACTGCGTACTGGTGGCAGAGATTGTCGACAGAGACGAGCCCGCCGCCATACTTGGCTGCGCTGTTGATTCCTCAGCCGGCTCGGTCTTGACGGTAGCGTTCGGGAAATTAGGTGAGCCCTGTTCCAAAGCCTTTGTCGGTTGCTCCTCGGCACTCCGGTCAGACCAAGTCGCTGAGTTCTTCGGGAACATCAGGCGCGCTTCTGCTAATCCAGGTGGGAGGTAGGATGAGCCACAAGTCACCGGGGACATGATATTAGGCATGGATGAGATGCTTCCATCCGAGCCCTCTCTCGATCCAAGCAATCCCTGCGATGAGCCCACTGAGGAGGACGTCGACACTTTTCGTGCTGACTCAGAGTAATTCCGGGAGTCATCGGGGATTATGGTCCGAGCTCTTGATTTCGGCGAGGCCTGTGAAGAGAGTGATGGAACAACCGAGTCTCGTTGCGCAATTTTGGGCGAGTATGCAATGTCCTGCTGGGTTTTCGGAGGCGTCGGCAGATCGGCGATCTGCCTTAACGACTCCTCTGAAGATGCAATACTCTGCGTGACAGATTCGCTGCTGCCTCGCTTCGGAGTCGGGGCAGTTACTTCAGAAACACCATGGGAGGAGTCCTCCATCTTCGTCTGCAGCGGTGAGATCTGGGGCTGTGAACACTGCGAGTGTGAACCAGCCCCGGGAACAAGCTGGGAACTCGGAAGTGAGGACGCTGACACCGGTGGTGGCTCGGACAAGGACCCGGCTTTCGACAAAACGTTGGCCGCGCGGGGCAAAACAACCTCGGGAATCTGATTAGAATATTGCGTGGTGACTACGGGGGTTGATTGCGGCGGAATCGAGCAGAGCTCAACCGGTTGCGAAAATGAGACGGGCCGTCCTGGCATTAAGGCAGAATCGTCACGGAAAACTAGTGAGGATGCATAAGGAGGCGCTACTGCCGGCGGTCGTTGCAGCTGCATGGTATCAGGAACGTATCGCTGATCACTGGGTTGCTGCGCTGACGGTGTAAGGTGCGATGGAAGCGTCCCTGGGGATACCACAAACGACGATGGCGCCGGTCCCTGGTTTACTGACTCACCACTGATGGATGTGGATGCACTGGAAGGGTTGTTGTCATTGCGCAATGGCGGAGGATATGACATGTATGTATCCGGAGTCGGTCGATTCAGGGGAGCATGAGGAGGTGGAGGTGGAGGTGGTGGCTGCTGTTGCTGCTGCTGCTGTGGATGCGTGTACCCACCTTGTGTGACTATTCCTACTACACCAGCTGGTGGTTGTTGCGTTTGGCTTGGTAGGAGCTGCAGCTGTGGCTGCGGTGGCACCTGTGGATCGCCTTTCACCGCAAACGGTACATTTGGCACGCCATTAGCGGCACCGCCATTGTATATGGAGTTCCCCTGAGGAGGCAGCTGGTAGCACAAATAGACGTGAGTGCCACGTGGAAGCATAGGGAAGACCTGACCTCCGGTGATGACCTGAGGAGGTGCTCCATCCACAAATGGCTGCGCTCCTAGTGGGGCGGAAGCGACATTGTACTGGTTGTATGACATGACAGGTAACGGATTGGTTGCTTCCATCAGTGAACCAGAGATAGACAGACACCGGACAACCTCACGAGATGTGTCACTAAGAAGTAGGGTGGATTTGCAATTGGCGCTTCAATAGAAATCCGGTATGCCTTTCAGAACACAGTTGATTCTTCCAACGATTAAGCAAACAAATCAAGCAATTATGGGAATGTTGGCAAGTAAAAGAATCTGTTATTGGGGCAGCAATCGCTGTATAAAGATCTGTGTAAGATTAGGATGAGGCTGCGTTTAAGCGCTTTCGAGGGGTTTCTGTCTTCTCAACCTATGATAGCGTATACTAACTTTTTTTTACCTGAGCACACAGATAAAACACCAGTAGCACGAATCCGAGGAAGGTGGATTTGACTTAATTTATGCGCGCCAACAAAAAGAATATTGTAGATGCACACTGCTTCAAATGAAACTGTGCGTCAAGGCGTGCAAGTTCGAGAATTCAGAAGCACTCTGCTGACCCCTGGATAGAGATTAACACGTTTCGAGTTGCGGGATAATGAATAAGAACGTATGCTTGAGGAAAACGAGATACCGTATGCACTGCGATATCAATTTTGCGTAGTCCAGTCTTTCTCAAAGACTTACTGTAACTAAAACAAAAGAATCGGTTTAATGATGTTACGCGACTAGGAAGAAAAAGAAGACTTGGTTTGTCTTGACTTATGCATTCTGTGTCCTCCGTGCACCGCTTACCTCCGCTTTGTTATGCCGAGAAAACCTACGCACTCTCTCACAACCCACATTTTGCCTAGGTCCACACGACCAGCTGTATGCGCCCGCCCACACCTGCTGCCCTGCGGGCTTTCGATCGATGCTGCAGGACTGCGGGTATTAACATAGGGCATGGGTTAATCGGTGCGTCAAAAACAGAAGCCCCATAAATTCAAAGGAAAACCATGCCCATCCCCTCTTACGCCCATATTAATTACCCTAATACATGACCCATGGAGAAATGGGAACAGGGTTAGCGCTTTGAGAGCGTACAAACGCTGCGTTACTTTTACATCATAGGCTGTAGGCGAACATGATTGAATAGCTTTCAATCTAATGGGCAAACGCCGCCCCACTGCTATTCAATTTTCCGCATATGGGCGTCTCCGCGGGTACAGTCTTAAAAATTACTCTCAATACTCCAATAATGTGCAGCGCCTTATTATTCTCCTTTGAAGCAACTTTAAAAGGCCCCGGTGATAATATGTCAATAGTAATTGCTACTTAATCTTTATCATGAGTTACTAATGTTATTGCAGTGTCGTTACCGAATACTTCGATGCAAACTTGATGCTATCTATCATTGTTTGCGTCACGTATGGGCCCCGAGTATGCATCACACATCCCGTCAACCCTATTAATCTACATGCTCATGATGCACACAAGCGTACCTGATTCACATTACAACCAAAAGCAGCGTCTCATGCAAGTTCTAAGTCGGCATGTGAGACATAATCTCTCCGATTATCATCTGTCTCAGATCTCCCCAACCCATTCGACAAATTCTGAGAAATTATTGGCGTAGAAATGCCAGTTTTCTTCGACCAAAAAGTTGATAAGACAATTGTGAACCGGTATACCGAGCTTTTTATGCTACCAGTCCTCTTGTCAGAGCATCGAGAAACGCAGAACAATGACACAATAGAGCTTAGGGTACTATGCAGGTTACGTATTATTCATCGCTAGAAAGAGGACAATGATCATGCTCCGAGAATCTCACGTGATATAAAAGTTTAGTTCACTTCTGGGACGATGATCTGTAAGGGTAAGGTTTGTAACATGACTTACATGTTTGTACATATAGCCCAGGAAAAGCCCATTTCTGCATGTACACTCGGTAGCCGACTGCTCAAAAATAGAAAGTACTTCGGGCTACCACACCATGACAGATGATAGATCAGCAATTTCTGACTCAAACATCTCGGAAATATGCCAAAATGCTTTTTTATTCTTCATTTAATCAAAGTTTTAGAACCACCTTATCTCGTTTTATCGCGAACAACTATATCACGGGATCATTCTGCATTCTTCGAGGGTATATAGCGCCCTTGCCCATGGCGTTGCTACTTTATTCTGGAACGTGTTCTGTGGTCTGGTCGCTTGTTCAGTGAGTATGCTCGAAATGTCGGGCGGAATAATACTTATGTCTAGTAAGTGGATAAAGAGTGACTTAATGTAATATCTGCCTGCAATTGCGAATCCTCAATTCTCAAAAATTTCGCGTTGATTACGCGGTTCCTAATGAATTAATATTGTATTTATGAATGGCTCATTTTATTGCTTTATCTCTGTACCCCACGCATCTCGCGTTTCTTGTTTTTTATGACATTGATTTAATTTGCCGTATGCAGGATCGATAACCCAAAAAGTTCTGTGCACTCCTGAGGGGCAGGTGCATAAATGCTCAACTAAGAATAGAAAGCGGACCTGTATATGGTCCATAAGAAGAAGGAGAAAAAACATCGAAAGAACGGAACCCAGCGAACTGTCGTTTATATGCGGTAAATATTTAGCCGTGAGATTAAGGTGGTTCTGGTATTACTTAACAATCAAGGGGCGTTCAAATCTTACGCGTGTAAAATTAAAAGGTATCGATTTGGAATTTGACATCGGAGGTTTATGTGGAATCCATTACCGGTTCTACCAAAATACAGGTAATAAATCATTTAATATCCGATATTAGTGTATCTCTATATGACATGATTCTGTGGCTACCTTGGACATGTAGTTTTATAAGATTGGTAATAGGGTAACGCAATTCCGTGAACCTAGAGGGGTGAGTGCAACGATAATTGTTAACGATAACGACTTTGCAACGTCAGAGTGGTTTCAAATAATGTCATTTGTTCACCTAATTATATACAAAAGTCCTGACAAGTTCATATGACTGAGCAGGGGACTGAAATCCCACAGATGAGAGACTTATTGTACTAATGTTATCAAGAAGCAAGAACAATGGACTTTATGGATACGTTCAGGTTTACCAGTTTCCTGACCCTGATCTAAGATCAGAACGGCTGCATATGTTGACACTATGGGCGCCATGCAGCTTGCATGAAGGGTGATCTAGGCCTTGTATATACATGAGTAGCGTCAATCTTATCAATTTTTAGAGATGCAATGTCTAAAACCTACTGCCGGAACTTCAGAGGCGCGGCTATAATACCGCTTGATCCAGGGAAATTTGTAGTCAAGATTGTAGATGCAGGAAAATACCATGATGGCAGGTTTGCAAACGCGTTCATTTGACCACTAGTGGCGGAAACATGTATCAGCCGATCATTTTAATTAGCACTTCCCTACTCTAACTTCTTCATTTCCAGAACTATATCGGGCACATCCCCGATATTTTTTCCTTCGATTTTAGACATATGCACTTTTCATGTGTAAGATCTATATCAAGGGGTATATTTACAAACTCTGCACCTTCCTAAATCTTGCCACCTGCGAGAAACATTTGATTATAACTCTTTACAATATTTAAAGCGCGTATGAACCGGTGATTTCATTAAAAAAAATCACTATGTTATAAGATCACGTTTGTTCACTTTTCGTAGCCTTATGACAAGAAGAGCCTTGTTGGATACGGATAATTTGATTTGTTAGTAGTTGCCCAGAGGCTATTATCACAATCATCATTGCACCGCCTAGCATAAATGGAGTAATAGGTGTCCCCAGATCGAGATACATTACATAAGCCGGGGGCAGCAGAACACAAGCATGCATAAAACATACAGGAGAGTACCTCAGGGGAACCTTGTCGAGTCCTACTTATAAGGCAGCGGATAAAAAAACCTGAATATCTCGAGTATTTACATTATATGACGGTTTTGAGCTCGGACAGTGAAATTCCGTGAGCGCAACCAGGAGAGATCTAAAGCTTAGTCCATCGTAGCGTCAGTTAATCCGCATGATGCGCCTTACCCACGCTGTGCAGCACCACATAGGTCCACTTCCTGCGATGTGATAGGCACCTCTGCGTATGTGTTACATTGCGGCAGCGACCCTTTTTGGGCCGTTCACGAATGTGTTCACGCCGCGGCATTCAGCACAGCTCATCGTTTACTCAACGAACTTATTCCTATTGGCACCCAATCGAATCGACACCGCCAGAGTACTTATAAATAATATTTACACGACTCATTAAGTACGGAAAATTAAAGGTATTCCTCGGAAGCACTCCTGAGATTTCTAAATTCTTACAAAATATTTCCCTGCAAAATTCTTTCAATGTGCACGCGCTTGACTGCGCTGTGCATATGAATCGTGGCTTGCGTCTGAATGTGACTCTAAATTTCCACTAACCCGTTGGGGTAGCCAACCCCATCATCGTCATTTCATGTTATTGAATCACAAGCCACTTGCATGAAGGAATTTTCTCATGCGGGGAAAAAACGGAGGACTCCGAAACACGTAGCGCATAGGTATGACAGATTAGGAGCGTTGCAACGTGAAAAAGTTTAATATGGACACACCGCCTCATTGACTGCGGCCGTGGATGCGCGTGAAGCCAACGCGATGGTCTATGTAGTGAACAACTGAAAAAGGAGGTTCAGAAACTATACGGGCTAATACTGGGCATAATGTGTACTATTTTTGAGTGTTAAATTTTTCGAACCGGATATTCCTTTTGGCAAGTCTCCCTGCCAAGGATCATATTTCTTTAAGATAAGAGAGGTGGATTGGGCGAGGAACCACATGGCGGCGGCACCGGCTATCAACACGCACATTTTCCAGACGCGAGTTCCTACCGCCGTACATGCTCTTGCCTCTGCCGATGAACCCCGTATACGGTTATTATGATCACACCGCAACCATGACCACCAAACCCTTGGTTGCGAAGCCGGGATTTGAGGACGGCGATGACCTCAGCGTTGTGAGTAGAGCGGGTCCATCGTACGGTTAGTGTTAAAAACCACGTTCAACTCCCGCGCGCCGCCGCCGGCCTCGCTGGCAGACCCCTCCTCCCCGGACGAGCTTCACTCACCGTGCGGGTTTCTAACAGTAGCCCCAGCAGTAGTCCCAGCAGGTGGCCCAGTAGTGTCAGCAGTAGTCTAAGCAGTAGTCCCAGTAGCGGGTAGTCCCAGCAGTCCCAGCAGTGGGCAGTCCCAACAACGGGCAGTCCCAGCAGAGTGTAGTCCCAACAATCTTAGTGTAGTAGTTGATCAAAGAACTCCCAAAGCCTTCAGTCTCAGACCCAGTAGTCCCAAATATCTTACTGTCATCACCCCCCATTTGTCAGCAAATTTCACTCGAAGCCGAAACACGAGCATACCATAACAATAAAATCGCACAAGTCCAGTAATGAATCGGCGGCGCGGAGTTGACGACGATTCCAGCGACGACGAGCCCGCCGCGCAGGGACGAGCCAGCAACTCCGGAACCCGCTCTGGTTCCGCGTCGCGGGCTCGGGGCGCCGGCGGTGCGTCGCGATCGCGGTCGAGCCGCAGAAACGTGGGCGACGACAGCGATGACTCCGCCCCCTCCGACGAGGAAGACGGCGACGAGGCCTCGGGCGACGACCAGGACTCGTCCGAAGAGTCGAGCGACGACGACGAGGACGAGCTCGCCAGAGTGCGCGAGGGCTTTATCGTCGATTCCGATTCCGACGACGAAGGCCCGTCGCGCGCGCAGAAGCGCCGTAAATCGAAGCGCCGGCGGCGCCAGCGCGCGTCGGCCGAGGACGTCGAGCTTGACGAGGACGACCTCGACCTGCTCGGGCTCGCGCAGGGCGGGAACGACCACGACGAGGCGCGCGGATCGAGCCGGTTCAAGCGCCTGAAACGCGCGAATAACGAGAAGCCGCCGTCGCGGCGACGCGGCCTCGACGCCATGTTCGACGACAGCGACAAAGAGGCGTCGGACGCGGCCGAGAGCGATGTAGGCGAGCCGGCGCGGCGCGGCGACGAGGACCGCCAGGGCGCCGGCATTTCGCGGCGGCG